>CM035436.1:51708153-51983153 GCA_020310875.1 Ceratopteris richardii | reverse complement strand
AAAATGAAGTACATGAAGTTACAAGGTAGCATAGATATTATGCATGAGATACAAATTGCCCATAACTTCAGAATCTCCATAGTTAAAGATGATCTCTTCCAAATGGATAACCTCCAAGCTGCTCCACACCGTGAGGATGATGAAGACGACATCTCCACCTCCTTCAAGTTGAAGGACTACCTTCTCCATGCTCAAATCTACTCAAGTGGATGATTTGATTGCTCAATAACATGTTCTTTATATAAGGTAATCTCTATGTTAATCTTGGGTTCAACCCTATGAGTAGCTTGGAGAATGTGTTTTGCCACGAGACCTCTTAAGCCTTTTAGAAGCATTCAACTCAAGTTAACTATTATATTGAGACACATGTTAGATTTACCACTCAATGGACTCGAGAGAGTCAAACACGTGGCACACATGTTCACACTTGCCTAGATTGGACCCCCCCCTCAAGGGTCAACGTTGAGGCTATATATTTTATAAAGTAAATTTATGACATGAGGATCCGACAAGGTCATACAGATCTGAGATCGGACATCATTTTGGTCATTCAAGTGTAAGGAAGAGGTCTTGAGAGTAGACTTGAGCGAAAGTGCTTATGCTCTCTAGACAAGCAAAGGTGCTAGGCATTGTGGTTAAGTCATATGGATGAGAAGGAGGCCTTGGGTTCAAGTCCTATCAGAGTCATGGGAGAGTTTTACTCCAAGAGCTCTAGAGCCTTTTAGAAGCATCCACTTGAGTTAATTCGAGTGAACTAGGATACTTGGCACACATGTAGTTACATGGTCGACATTGGATGGTTAGTATCAACCTTCTATAGTAGGCAGTCCCTTGGAGAGAGCTATATATAGAGGCATATGGTTGGGAAGAGAAGGAGACTCATCTCTTTAGCACGTGGTGGTCCTAATAAGTAGTTTGTTGCATTGGTATCGTTCAAGCGGTGCAAATGATTCCAAGATGAATCCTTTGCTTATGTTGTTTATTCCTTAGAAGTAATTTCAAGTATTCTTCATATTAATTAGATAGCAAGTAGTTCCCAAGAAGTCTCAAACCACCGATAGTGGTACCTAAAGTTCAATGATTGATATAACCCACAAACGTATCAATATTGATGAGATTCTTAGCTTTGGAATATGAAAGGCATTAGCATATGCTTTGACTGGAGTTCATGGAAAGATCTCTAAAATCTCGCTGGTAAGCCAAGAAGCTATAGACAGTTTTGAGAGATCTTAAAGATAAAGACTAAAGTCTTTATTCTTGTAGCAAGGTCAACAAGCATTGATTAGGCTTGGCAAGGTTTGTCCAAGAGCTTGCTATTGGAACTTCCACGAAGTTTGCCCAAGTATTGGTAATAAAGCTCATGCATGACTCATGAGTGTTACCTCTTTAAGCACTAAGTCCTCAATTGGATTAAATTTTGGAATTAGGATTTCTCCAAGATCAACGGCATAAAGAGATAAAAGGGTCTAGATATACACTAGATGTTTGGCCTTAAAAGTTCTTTGCAAGACCTACTAGGTGTATAAAATGAATATAATACCTTCTTGTTAGCTCTCAATATTGGTGCCAACAAGGATTCGAGAAAGGATCATTAGAAATGATCATGAGAGCATTTAAAAGAAACAGAAAGTAGGTCAAACTCAGGATGTATTTTTTGCAGATTGGAGAAAGTATCCACTGGTATCGGACAATGAAACTAACTCCTTTTGAGAATTTTTCTTTGATGGGCAAAAGGGAAAAGACCTCATGATTTATAAAATGCATCAATCAAGTTATCTCTTTCTTGTGAAAGTGCATTGAGGTAATGTACTTAAAGCAATAGGCAAAAGGATAAAGAAATGAAGGAGAGTTTTTCTCTCACTATGAGATAGGAAGTGAAGTCTATAAAACTTCACCATGTCCGAATTCTGAATCGAGTTCACATTGAAAGGTTTTCAGGTTTCCAAGGCAAAGCACGAGATCATGAGACGATCGTGTGAAGGAATCAAAACTTAGAAAATCAAGTTAGAAGTAATGCCTTCAACTTCAAAATTCTTTTAAAGAATCTAAGTGAGAAGGTACTCTATAAAGATATATTTGAACTTTAGGATAAGTTTCAGTCACACTTCAATGTGACTAGAAAATTGATTGGTACGGGACACTAGATTTTATACTCAGATTGATGTAGGAAAGATGGTATGGGATATCGGATCCATAGAACGAACGCGAGAATTAATTCGTGGAATTAATCGTTTAATTTGTTTAGACCCAAAATAAAATTAGGGAATTTTATGCATATGGAACGATTTCTATTTGTGTGTGTGTGTACACACACATATATATATATATATATATATATATATATATATATATATATATATATATATATATATATATATATATATATATATATATATATATATATATATATATATATATTGTAAGACAATAGTTACGCAATATAACACAGGAGCAGTAGTAGCAGAGAAGATAATAGATATAGGAGAATCTCAACAATTTTCTACTAACAGCAAGTACAAAGATGATGGCGTTGTCCACCCGTGCGCTCTCAAGGTAGAGCTTAAATGGTGATCTAGACAACTCTAGATAGAGACTCGAGAGATACAAGGTAGAGGTATGCTGGCTCAACGTGATGATTCAGGTAGTGCAGAACTCATGTATATATAGAGGATCATGGGTGGCCTTCCGTGGATGGCTATACATGGGCGGTAGAGCATGGGCGGCCACCGCTCGCGTAATTGTCATACACGGCTTAGATCGGTTGAACCGACCTAACAAATATAAATGATTTCTGACTCCGACAGGGAATATTCTATGGAATATTCCCTTTACCGTCGCGTCGGGGGTGCTGCCCCCGCTGGCCCCCTGGGACCCCCTAGCCAGGGGGCCCGCTAGCCCCCTTGGACCCCCCAGCCGGGGCTGCTCCCCACTGCCCCGGACCCCCCAATTGGGGACCCTGGTAACTCCCTTTCCTTACAATACCTTACATGGTCCAATATGACCTTCATCCAACATGCAAGTTGGGATTCCCATCAATTGGGTAATGCACGCTTGGCTTCTCCTCATAACGGGGGCCTTACAAAATGTGCATACAATCATGAGGGGTAGACATTGATCATATACTAACATATATTATAGCTTTATGTATGAAATTATGAATTATATTGGATAACTATGCGAAATACTTGCATGTAAACATCTTAATGCGGAATTGATAATAATTGAAAACATATTTCATCATTTTATTATTCATTATTGATTTGACATTAACTAATAATCATGATCATGATCCATCACCATTGTCAAAATTATAAACTTAAAATATCACACATAATACATAAGATCATAGATGACAAACATTAGAATCATAAACCATTACATGAAAGTATAATACATCATATATGAAAGTCTATCATGGTTCTTGGCTCATGTGACATGTTTTAACAAAACAATCAAGATTCAAAAGTCTACATGATCATGTATAATATTCTCACTATCATAACTAAAGATATGCAACTTAAAAATATCTTCGAAAATTTTCAATAAGAAAAGCTATTAAATTTGTGCCCAACAAATAAATTCGCGAACGAATTAAATGAATTTTATTTTGGGGCAAAAAATTGCAAATTTTTATCACTATGATTGGACCGTGGGATGATAAGTATCGTTTAGTCGTAGAATGAATGTTGAAGTAAGATTGGGTCCTCAAGGGAACTAAAACTTTAAAGGACAAGTTTAAATTCAAGGAGGATAAAAGCATAATGTTAGAAAACACTTCAAGATAAAGTGTTCTACAATATACTTCAAGATAAAGTATTTTTGATTGAGAAATAGGATACATTTCTTAAGTAGGACTTTGAATGATCTTTTCAACCAAGGTTAGACTGACTTAGTCAAGCATCAACTTTCTAGTGTAACTCGGTAAATTCAATCCTTTGACTCAAAGTAATGCACAAGAATTGCATTCATAGTAAGAAGGCACGAAGATTGAATAAAGCAATTCATTTAGTCTCAAGTGAAGCATTACTTTGAGTAAAATATCATCAATTAAACCTCAATGGGTCGACACATTGAAGTTGGATACCACACTAGTATCTTGTGATCGGATGATGTTTAGCTTTACTCCATCAATCTTTTTGAGAATTTTATTTCTTTTAAAGATAGTAAAATTGCTTCAACATCTTGATTGAAGCAGATCTTTGAGAAGTTGAAGTCTTGAGGCACCTAGAATTCAACTCATAACAAGTTCAAGTATCTTAGAAGTTTGAATTGGCTGCATAGAGTCTTAGTTTTTTTCCACTTTCCAAATCTTTTGGATTTGACTCAGATACGGTATTTGATTCTTTTCACGAAAGTCCAGTGTTAGCTGGTTGGAAGAAGGTAACTAAATTAAACATCCCAGATAGATGTTTTGTACAAGAACCCATTCAATCTTTAAAATATGCTAAGTCTAAGTTGACTTCTCCATTTGACTTTGCTTCAAGCATAACTCCAATGACTTTCATAGAGTTCAGTACATTATAAAGACAAGTTAGGAATTGCTCATACGATTGACAATTCCCAAGAATTTAAAGCTAAAGATTTTGAGGAAAGTGTCCTAACTTGGACAATTTTCATTTTGGATTTGACTTGGTCAAGTTAAAGTAGGTTGACCAAAAGTAAATGACAAACTTTCTCCTACATACTACATAGGATTTTCAAGCCCATTAGGACAAAGTAGTCCTCCAATCGAAGAGGAGAAACTGTGAATTGTGAACGAGCAGTGTCACCTATATCTGGCTGTATGGAGGTCAATCCTTTTGGGGTCCACCTTCCTTCTTTTATGCATGCGAATACAAAGGGGATGATAAAGCTGGGGAGCTATTTGACCATTTAGGATAGTAGTAGAGGAGAGCTACAAGTTGAGTTATAACATAATACCAACTAGACATGTTTAAGCTCCCAAGAGTCTAAGAGGAAGTATCAGAAGTAGGATTTGCAAGGAGGATAATGGTCTGTACTGAACATTGTTGCTCCTCATTTTATGTCATTTTTCATAATGTGGCAGGGATCAGCCATTGGATTACTCTTGAAGCTTTTGTACTGATTTTGAAGTAATTTGAAATTTCTGTATCATTTGTATCCCAAAATCTAGGATTGGTTCAATTATTTGAGATGATCCAGATAAGATTGATCTAGCAAGCTGTTGGATCATGGCATGCACCTTTTCATGCACTTGATATGTCTGCATTCACACATATCATACCTAAACGATAAATGCTTATAGGGGAAAATTGTGCAGTTCTACAAGCATATCAATGGTTTAGAATAGGTGCATGCCCTTTTCATGTAATTCATAGATCATGCTTATATATGATGCATGTATCACTGTCAGAGAGCATATGATAAGAATTTTCTTTTGAATCTAGGTGAACAGCATAATGATTAGTATATAAATGATTAAATATCATATTATACCTGCATTCATTGACAGTCATTGTCATGAGTTATATCGTTGATCCTGGTAGGTTCATGCACCTGCTTAACAGGTTATTATTGTAATAATGCCGATGGTGCTGATATTAATTTGTGCAGGTGCAGCTGCATCACTATGCATTCAAGTTAAAGGAGCCATGCCAAGCATGCCGGATAGAAAGTCAGTAGACAAATTACTACATCAGATTGATAAACCATGAGTAGATACATTCATATGCTGAGGGTGTTCGAAGGCAGCTCCTAATTGAATCTAAAAACCAACGGTTAAAGTTCATAAACTTCTTCATAGGAGAGCCTATGCAATAAGTGACCAAGTGTGGTGCCTGATAAGAAGGTAGTCTAGTATATGTACACGCTGAGAGAACAGATAAGAGCGAGGTAGTGCATCAAATCTAATTTTAGCATACAGATGATTCAAGTCTTTCTGGATTTGGATGTATGCTTGAGATAAAATAACACATGGTAAACTAGCGTCCTGAGGTAATGTTTCAAACGTGCCTTGCTAACATAGAGGGAGACGTTTCGAGGATATTCATTTTACATCCTCATATTGTAAGCATCACTTTTTGAATTTAATCATATGAAGCTAGGCTATGCTTCAGTTATCTGTAATGCGCACACATGTAAATGTAGCTACACGGGACTAAAATAAAATGGCATATTCTCTTAATTATCACATCAAACAATCCGAAGCTAATCATTGCAATCCACTGGATAAGTTTTTATTCCGTCCTATGTTTGTTCCTGGTAAAAGTCACGGAGTCCTAAAGATGGAAAAGAGGGAAAAAATAACGAAAATATGCCTATTTTCTATAGTGTTGTAGGCCTCTGTACCCTCGATCTATAATTATAATGCTATACGGTAATGTTACAATCGAACCTTGAAATTTTTCTCAGATCTTTAATCATTTCCCGATAAAGATATCTGTCAACAGATTACATCAACATTACTGCAATTGGGTTATGTTAAGATCTTATCTTGTGGCTCCTTGTGAGAATGCACGTACCCACGTACATGTATCTGCAAATATTTATACATATGGATGTATGCATATTCAAATTCAGAACAAACTATTCAAGGTTGACGATATTATCCAAATTCGTTTTGACGATGTGTTTTGCTTGAGATTTGACTTGAGACATGAGTGCAACGATATACGATTCTAATGGTCAGTCCCACTGCTCCCTATGTTACTTTGGACATGGTCATCTACATGTTGTTTCCCATATCGTTCCTCTTAACGAGATTCTTAGGAAGGCAAAACAAAAGTGGAAGACTGGTTCTAAAGTGTCTACTATTTCTCATGCATACTTAGCTTCCAAACCATCACTCCCATAAAATCAACATCATCCAAGTTACCTAATCCGTAAAACATGATATCTATGGTGGAGTAATAATATGTAAGATAAGTGTGGAACACTATGGAGACAATAAGCCATAGGGAATAGAACAAAGTCCCATTTAGAGAGTGATTGTAAATTTGTTTGGAACTTAAATGATAGCTTTGCCCTCAAACCACTCTAGGCATTCCTAACATAAAGTGTACCCACAAGCAATAGTTTTGTCCTAAACTATCCTTTTATCCATGCAAGTCCATCATCTTAGGTCACATATCCTTCATTTGTCATCCATACATAATTTGGACCAAACTCTATTTGAAAAATCTTTATTCATACTTTGATGCAAACTCAAGGCTTTGTCACCCAAATCTTTATTGGAAAAATCTATATTCATACTTTGTCACCCAAATGATGTTAGGTCATCATCCTCATGGCTTAGAACAAATAAATGATCCATGATCTTATAGGTTAGATTTATCTTTATCTCTTCCAACTCTAGAATGAAAAGTTATCACTCAATTCCCATTGCCTCTAATGGCAACAACTAGATATATCTCATGTAGTCAATGACCATCATTGGAAATAGATATAATAACTTTTCATCTTAAGGTCTTGAGGTGAGACTCAATCTAATAATTAGACAATCTATAAATAAACTTCTCATCTTATAGTCTTGAGGTGAGACTCAATATTAGGATAGTGGCTCTCCTATTTAGATAACCAATAAATAAGCTCTCAAGCTAGACTATTCCTATATGAGCAAGTTAGACTCTCAATCTAGCCAGTCTATAAATAAACTCTCAATCTAGATTATTCCTCTAGAGACATCCCTATTTAGACTTTATTTCTATGAGTAAGCTAGACTGACTTCTATTAGCAATGGTCTAAACTATCTATTCAAGTGGTATCTTTCCCACTTTCATCCCTATTTAGACTTTATTTCTATGAGTAAGCTAGACTGACTTCTATTAGTAATAGTCTAAACTATCTATCCAAGTGGTATCTTTCCCACTTTCTCGTTCCATCGAAAGAAATTATGGATGAATAATCCTACATTCATTCCATACGTATGAATTTTCCATCCATACTCTCTAATAGAATCATTCTTTGGAAGAATAAATCTTCATCTTAGCATTTGGAAGAATAAATCTCCCATATGATAAACTCGTTCTAAGGAGATGTTATCCTTCTAGTTGAATGATGGATGCTATCCATGGATGATGATTCCTTTTATCCATTGGCCATGGAAAACAATTTCTCAATGGGAAGTTGCATCCACTATCCTATATGAGTGGATCCTTCTTCCAATCCATGTCTCACACCCTCACCAAACCAAGTATGAATCCCACATCCAAAATGGAACTCCAAAAAATCCAACTAAAATTGATTCTCATAACTATGGGCTATTATGTGTCCCCTTTACTCTTGGAACCAAATAGCTTGGTTTACTTATCATTTCATCATCGGATGTCCTTACTACTAAGTTTGAGTGCCAAGATCAAATCTACATACTTCTCATGTTTTGGTCACATTCTTGTGCTTCTTGAGATTTTTATTTATATATTTGTGTTGATGATTCGTGGATCCATTTTACAGGTTTGAGTACTCAATTTCTTGTGGGATCTATGTTGTAGGCCATAGATTTAGTGCCTATGGCCTTAATTCTCACTTGAGATATGTTAGCACCATCGATGCTCTCTATGGCCATCTTATGGATCCTCTTTAGTTGGTTTCCTAAATGGTTAACAAAATATGCTTTATGATTTTATCCAAGTTATAATATAGACTAAGCTTTTCTATTTCATGTGATATCTCATTATCTCATATTCATATTATAAGACTCTGTTGAAGGGACTATTTCTTCACTAGCATGTTCTCTTCTTTGGACTATGCCAAAGTTGGAATTTTCTATTAGACTTACGTTTGTACATAATCTTTGAGAGAGACTTACTATCCTCTCCTTTATACTCTTCAAATTCTTGAGTGATAAATCCTACTGGAGTTACCTTAATACATGTGTATAAAGTTCTTATCCTACTTTATTTCATGAAGTATTTCATGAAAGACTTCTAAGTTTGAATATCTTTGTTAATCCTTAAATTTGATGAGACCTATAACTTCATATACCTTAATTTACTTACATCTTAAATATAGAATCCATGTACATTGATTGATATGCTAGTGTGTAGCGTACTTATTCATTCTTAATGATACATATACATTTCCCTATGCCATCATTGTGCATCATCAACAGAAGTAATGATGAAAATTGTGCATGTGCATGTGCACCCACCCATGTCCATCCCCTTTGGGATACACTATGTAGGTCACCCAAGTAGTGAAATACATTGCATCTTAGTTCAAGTTAGGCATTATTCGCCTCGTTTTCAAGAGATACATCAAATCTATGTGGTCCCCTATAGGTGAATCCCTATATAAGAATACATGTGCTTATTATTCATGCAATTACAGTAATTTGAGTGACTAATCTAAATTATAAGTTAAGGCTTTTCCTAAGCCTCTTTAGTAAATTACAAAGTTATGCACTTCCATGCCACATTCAGAAGTAATCACATAGTGGAAGGTCATCAATAAAACCACCAATGACATCTCTGCAACTATCAAAGCATTGCCATTGAACACTATATCCTTGTGCAAGAAAGTGCAAGAAAGTCCAATGGACTCTATTTTCCATGTGATTTAAATAATTAGAAAGCTTTCAATATAAATCTAAACCAAAGAGCAACATGTGTTCAAACTTGATCGTATATGATGCGATCGTTGGCTAGAAACAATGTTTGCAAGAGTCATTCTAGACATTTCTAAAATAAATTTGAAAGATATTTTCTTGGATCTTATGACATAGAAATGTTGTAGAAACTCCATACAACACATTTGAGTAAAAAAAACAACAATTTGATCAATGTATGGTAGCTTGGGGAGGGAGAGAATATCCCTCCTTGCATGTTTTGGACTTTTTCCAAAAATACATTCTTAGAGTTTTTCTTTCCTTGTTTCATCAATATTTGTCTTGGGTTGAACTATCCTTGTGTTTTCAGTTTCTCCTTTGTTTCCATTTTCTTCCTTTATCATTTCTCTTTCCTCTTTGCATTCCTCTCAGTTGATGAAGACCAACAAGGATGATGTGGAAAACTCATGTGTGCTTTGAGAGTGAGTAATCATGGGGTCTCACATACAACCCATGCTAAAGATGGAAGCACGATGCCTTCCATCATGCATGAGCTCGTAAATTCATGAGTTTAGAGAGGAGGTTTATAGGGGATTGTGAGGCCATAACTTGTGCATGGCTGAGGATTTTGAACGTCCCCTTGAGAAAATCCTTCATGATTCCCTCCACATTGCATTCTTCATGAAGGTGATGAAGAGGAGGAGAGAGCGACTTCGCTCTCCCCTCATGAATGTTTGCAACAAGCCTACAAAGAAGCTAAATAGTCCATGAAAATTGGTAGGGGAGATGGTAGAAATGTCAACACACAAGAAGGCCAAAGAAAAGGGTTAGAAGGAGCAAGGAGATGAAACCATCATGCAGATCAGACAAAGAATAGGCCTAATCAAATTTTCATAAATTGAGTCCTCAAGCTTGAGGAGTACTAGAAGTAGCCACATATCAAATTTTAAAATTTTTCGACTTTGTTTGAGCCCTAAAATAAGCCCTCAAACCTAATTTTTAACTAGGCTGGACACTAGGTATGGACATTAAAAACTATAAAAAGAGCTAGAGAGATCTTTGTTCTTGCTTTGTGTGCATGTATGTGTGTATGTGTGTGCATGCTTGTATGATTCTCACTCACTCACTTGTGCACTTCACTTGCTCATGGTCGTCATACTAGTCCTCACCTCTCCACGAATTGACATTTATCTGGTGGATCTTCTCACGTTGGTACTCACCATTGTGCTAGAGTGACACCAAATTTGGCGTCGTTTTTAAGGAGCAAGGTTCGAGGACAAGCATGTGGGGGTAAGACATAGAGTTGTGATGTTGGAGTCATATGTAAATTCCTTTCTTTTCATTATTTTTTCTTACTTTCTTCATCACCACTATCATCATCATCATCATCATCATCATCATCATCATCATCATCATCATCATCATCATCATCATCATCATCCTTACCATCTCCCACCTCCATCTCCTTCTTTGTTGAATTTTCAATTCCTTTTGGTCATATTCCCTTCCCTATCTCATTCCCCTCATTTCATTTGTGTGAGAGAGAAAGAGAGAGCTTGTGTGCATTCAATTTCTTATTGTTTTGTAAGCTTTTGTTGTAGGATTCAGTTGTGTCATCATCTCCAACACCTTGTGCAAGTACGATAGACCTCTGCATAGTTTCTGAGAAGATGACCTCTGTTTGTTGTGATAGATAGAGAAAATTGGTATTTTTTATTTTCATGCATGGCACTATAAACCACACCACTAGAGCATCCCAAATCACTAGAAACATCATAAAAATTTGCTTTTTTTTTTTTTTGGTCTACCACGATAGATTGGAACCATGATAAACGAAAGACACGAGTCTATCGTGACAGATACCATCTATTGCGACAAATGAAAACCCCGATAGACACTTGTCGATCGTGATGGATAGGACTCCACGATAGATACTATGTATGAGTAAAACCACTCTCTGTCGTGACAAACAGAAGGCCATGCCAGACGACAGACAACATCTATCACGACAGACAGGTCTATCGTGACAAACACTTGTCTATCGCGATAGATAACCATGCACGATAGACCAAATACAAGATAAGCACTAGTCTATCACGACAGATAGGACTTCATAATAGAGACCTATCTATCGCGATAAACACCATCTATCGTGACAAATAGAAGGCCACGACAGACGACAAACAATGTCTATCGAGACAAACACTATCTATCGCGACATGCACTCGCCTATCACGACAAACAACCACACACAATAGAGACCATCTATTGCGATAGACACTTGTCTATTGCGACAAAGAGGTCTATTGCAACAGACACCGTCTATCATAGATATCCAATTTTGGCCAAAAATTAGGATTTTTTATTTTTTGATATTTGGAAGCTAATTTTGGAAATTGTTTGAAGTAATTAAGGTGTCTTGGAGCCCCATAGAGATTTTGTTTGCCTGTTTGATCCCCATGAACCTGATCTGACCTAAGGTTTTCATATGAAATTTGTTTTTTGAGCTCTAGAGTGCATTAGAAAGCTCATTTTGAATCCCAGAGGAGCTCAATTGTTTCTGTTAAGAATAATATGTTGATTTTTAGATATGATAATTTGAATCAACACATTATTCAAAGGGATTAGAAAACCAAGGGAGCTCCAAAGGGTTTTTCATCAATACAAAGGGGTCTTCAAAAATACCTGAATTAAGATTTGTTGGAGTTAGACGTCTGCGGAAGCACGCGAACAACACAAGGAAGAAGAAGAAGCTTGGAGCACAACACACAAGACTGAATGTATTACTAGAGAATGTACAAAGGTAAGGAGCCCATTAGGGCAATAGGCGTATATACAAGCCAGGGGAAAAAAGCCTCCTAAAGAGGGAAACAAGTGCCCCGGCGGTCCTAGAGTGTTCACACACATCACTACCTAAATATATCAACAAATCCCCCCTGGGAGTGATGCGGTGAACAAGGAGCTGGCACTCATGTATAAGGAAGTGCCAAGCTATGTGGAAATCACTCCACAAAAGGAAGTAAGCCCAAAGCTTTGCGGAAAGCTTCAAACTTCTCCCTAGGCAGAACCTTTGTGAAAAGGTCTGCAATGTTCTCCTGTGTGGGCACATATGCCAAGCTGATCTCCCCAGCAGAGAACCTCTCCCTGACATAGTGATAATGCACCTCAATGTGCGAGCATGGAACACAGGGTTCCTCGCAACTGCCGATGCGCTCTGACTGTCAGTGAAGATGATGGTGGCAGAAGACTGGCCAACACTCAAATCAGCCATAAGGCATCTGAGCCACACACACTCAACAGTCACTGTGAAAGCTGCCCTATACTCAGCCTCACAACTGGACATGGCCACAGTAGGCTGCTTCTTGCTCAACCAAGATATACATGAGCTACCAAGCATGAAGCAAAAACCACTGGTGGACACACGAGTGTCATAGCAACCAGCCCAATCTGAGTCAGAAAAAGCATGCAAATCTGGTGGTAGTGATCCCCCCTTGGGATAAAATAACCCAAGTAGCTGAGTACCACTCAAGTAGCAAAAGATGCGCTTAACTGCCTTCCAATGCGTGACTCCTGGGCAATGCATAAACCTGCTCATCTGTGAGACAACAAACTGAATATCTGGCCGAGTAATGCATAAGTAAATCAAGCATCCAACAACTTGCTGATAGAGAACAACATCAAATGCATCTCAAGCATCATGAAGACTCAATCGTAAACTTGTCTCCATAGAAGTGGCAATAGGCTTACAGTCTTCAAGGCCAAAACGCTGCAATAATGTGTCAATATATTTCGTTTGACACAAAGCCATTCCACCATCAACTTGCATAAAATGAATGCCCAAATAGTGATGCAAATGCCCCAAATCAGACATCTCAAATGAGGCATGCAAATCAGCCTTAAAATCAGCAATATGCTTCTCAATAGGACCAGTGAGTAGCATGTCGTCTACATAGACAACAATGATCAGAAGCACATCATTAGCATGCTTAACATATAAGGTGCTTTCAGTTGGACTGTTCTCAAAACCATGTGCAATCAGATAGGCATGTATCTTCTCATACCGAGCACGTGGTGCTTGCTTTAAACCATATAACGCCTTCTTTAACCTGCACACCTGGTTTTCATGCCGTTTCTGCACAAAGCCACGGGGCTGAAAAACATACACTTCTTCATGCAAGTCACCATTTAGAAATGCTGTTTTAATGTCCAACTGATATACATTCCAACCATGATGGGCTGCAAGTGCACAAATGCTCCGAACAGTAGTCATACGGCATGTAGGTGCAAAGGTCTCATCAAAATCAATGCCTCTTTCCTGCGCATAACCCTTTGCAACAAGCCTAGCCTTATACCTGTCAACTGTACCATCAGGTTTACGCTTCAACTTGTATACCCACTTAGTGCCAATGGCCTTCTTGCCAGGAGGCAAGTCACATAAAGACCATGTACCATTCTTCATTATAGCATCATATTCAAATTGCATAGCAGCCATCTAATTTTCTGAATTCTGTGCTTCATCAAAAGAAACAGGCTCATTCTCATCACAGAGACTAGATGCAGCCATAGCATAGCAATCTGATGCAAAGGAGGCACTATGAGAGCTTGAACGAGTACGATATGACAAAGGTGCATCTAATTTGCTGTCACGCAAAGTTTGCACCAGCCATTTTGGCATAGTTTTTGCTTGCTCAATATCAGCTCTCTCATCAGCAAGTGCATCATGTAAATCTGCATTAGAAATGGAATGATCTGCATCATCATATGAAACCTGCAAAGGCTGAGAAGCTGCCTCATTAGGACCAGCACTACACTGTCCACCTGTAAAAAGAGGCATCAAAGTATCATACATGTCTTTGGAGCTAACAGATGTCTCCTTAGTACATGAAAGCAATGGCTGAATAGCATGTTCCACGAATACAACATCACGGCTAACTAGAATGCGTTTAGTCTGTGGATGATACAGGCAATAGCCTTTACTTTCAGAACTGTATCCAACAAAAATACATTTAACTGCTTTATCATCCAATTTTCTGCGATGTTGTTTAGGCACTAATGCATATGCCAAACAACCAAAAACACGCAGATGAGCAACAGATGGCTTGCGGTCATGCCAAGCCTCATATGGAGTGATAGACTGCAGTGCTTTAGTGGAACACCTGTTCAGTACATATGCTGCACACATGACAACCTCAAGCCAGAAACTATGAGGTAAAGCCTGATTCTTGACCATACACCTCGCCATCTCCATTAGAGACCTGTTCTTCCGTTCAGCAACTCCATTCTGTTGAGGTGTATACGGCACTGTACACTGGTGTTTTATCCCACGTTCAGCCAGAAATGCATTAAAATCTGAAGACATATATTCCCCCTCTCGATCAGAACGGAGGGTGCCCATTTTACATGCTGACAGATTTTCAGCCAAAACCAAAAACTGTTTGAAGAACATGAACACTTCGGACTTTGCTTTGAGTGGATATACCCATGCATGCCTGAAAAAATCATCAATGAAAGTCACGAAGTATCCAAAAGAGGTTGTCTGCATAGGACCACAGACATCACTATGTACAAGCTGCAATTTTTGCGTAGCCCGAACTGAACCATCTTTTGGAAAGGAAGAACGCTGCATTTTGCCCAAAATACAGCCTTCACAAACATGTTTTCCAGGTGCCTCAAGTTTGGGCAAAGAGGACACCATTTCAGATTTCTGCAGGCGTAGCAAACTAGCAAAATTCAGATGACCAAAGCGTGCATGCCAAAGCTTTGCATCTGACATAGCCTGAGAATCTTGAACTTCACATGCCGAATCATTCACAGATCTTTCATAGTCAATGAGCTTATACAGCCCACGACATAAAATGCCAAAAGCAATAATCACATCGCCATTTGAGAGATCATGAACTATACACCTGTCATCAATAAATTTCACAACCAAGCCAATCTTGGCTAATGCAGAAACTGATAACATATTCTTTTTGATCCCTGGCATAAATAAAGCATCTGAAAAAGTGAAAGAACTACCATCAGCTATAGTCAAAATGATCTTACCAACTCCCACAATAGGATAAGAGGAGTTGTTGGCGCATGTAACAGTATTCCCTGTAGGGGCAGGCTCGAGTGAAGAGAAGAAACTACGCTGCGAGGTAATATGTTTGGTCGCCCCATTGTCAAAGTACCAAACATCTGATTCTACTGCAGACATGCACTGATCATGAGAAGATGGGTCAAAACTGCAGACAGTAGTAAACGCCCATTCTTCTTCCTGCACAAGATTTGCAGACTCTGTTTTTGGTGTAGAGGCCTCTGCAACAACCATTCCAACCTCTTTCTTCTTTGCCTCTTTAGCAGCCAGTTTTGGACAGTTCTTTATGATATGATCATTGCCTTTACAGTACTTACAAAACAATTTCTGCTTTTCTGATTTTTTTCTCATCTTTGTCTTGGTTCTTTGAATTTGCAACATTTGCAGATTTCTGCTTACTAGTAGAAGAGCTCCATTTTCCTTTGCCCTTCTGACTAGCCAGGAAAGCTTGATTTGCAACTCGCATAATGGACCTGTTCTGCCTGGACTGATCTTCCTGCAACAGAACAAAGACTAACTCCTCAAATGATAAGGCATTCGGATTGCCTTTCATCATCAACCGAAGAGTAGAAGCAAAACTCTGATATGAGTCAGGAAGACCATTCAAAACGGTCTGCACAAGTGAGCTATCTGGTATAACCTCATCAGCAGAAATCAACTGTTCCTTCAAATCTTTGATCTTCGTTAGGAAACTGTCCATAGAATCACCTTCATTCATGTGCTCACTCTCCAAGTGTTTTCTGAGATAAGCAACACGAGCCTCATTCCTAGCTTGGTACAATGTGGTAAGTGTATCCCAAGCATCCCTAGCTGTTCCGCAAGAGCGTATGTGAGGAATAATGACACGTTTGACAGACAAAGCTATCAATGCATGTGCCTGGGCATCTCTGCCATCCCAACAAATCTGCTCTGCAGTAGGTGCAAGAGAAACAGCAGCACGAACAGGAATATGCACAATATCATCTTCGACACCATCTTCATCAGCTCCAGCACCTCCAGCACGTGTATTTGTAGTACCTGTAGTCGAAGGTGTAACAGGACGTCTTTCAACACCCTGCACAATGTTCCACAGTCCTTTTGCAACCAATACATGTCGCATCATATAAGCCCATAATGGGTAGTTGGTACCATCCAACTTATCCTCAACAGCCAACATACGGAATACATCGCTGCTTTCAGCCATGGCCGGTGACTAAAATACCTTGATGCAGAAAATTGACTGTATCTCAAAAAGTTGAACAGAACTGCCAAGACGAGTTCTGCTAGACTTGTAGCAGACTTTGAGACGCTTAAACTGGCGAACAGAAACTCGTATATACCTTTGGCACAAAAGGACGAAATAGCCTGCATAAGCACTGTGATAGTGCGTTTGGAGGCCGAAACGAGCTCAGATCGCGATTTCGGAAACACCCTGAGTATGCTCACCAAATTTCGTGCGAATCTGAGACTGCAAATGGAGGAGTGTCGACGGTGCCCTAGATGAAGGGACGACCTGCTCTGATACCAATTGTTGGAGTTAGACGTCTGCGGAAGCACGCGAACAACACAAGGAAGAAGAAGAAGCTTGGAGCACAACACACAAGATTGAATGTATTACTAGAGAATGTACAAAGATAAGTAGCCCATTAGGGAAATAGGCGTATATACAAGCCGGGGGAAAAAAACCTCCTAAAGAGGGAAAAAAGTTCCCCGGCGGTCCTAGAGTGTTCACACACATCACTACCTAAATATATCAACAAAATTGTCTGTCAATTAAAGTTAAAAGTGTGGTCTAAATTTGGGACTTTTACAAGTCCTTTGAGAGCATCGAAGGGATTCCAAAGCAAGAGCATGTTGCAAGCTTGATAATGCGTGTCTTAAGCAGTCAAGTGTGATCAAAGGGATAAGCCACTTGAGATTGGAGTATTCTCAACCCCCTCAATCAATTCCTAGCTTAGGCTAAGTACAATTAGTGGTATTGATTAATTAGGGCTACATTAGGCACGATACAAGTACAAGAACCCTAATTACTCAAGTGAGAGCATAAATATTATAGTTTGGGGACAAACTCTAAAGTAAAAGGACATAAATTGATTGATCAAATCTCAAGAGCGATAAAGCTCAAGTAATCCTAATGATGTTGTATTGGACAAGACCTTCAACACAAGAGGGAAGTAAAAAGAACGTGACTAATATCAAAGAACTTTGCAACCAGGTTGTACTTGGGAAAATTGGGATACCAGTCAAGGCTTATGAATCTTAGATCAGGAAAACACCTGGGGCGAGATAGAGAAAGCATGAGATCTTGTGAAGCTAATGTCAATCACACAACTACGTACTGGGCCCAACAATTGAGTGATTACCCATATGTTCTAAGTTTAGAAGCGAGTGACTCTGAGATGTCTATAAAATGGAGAGACCAATAGGTAGCTCAGGAGTGAAAAACCTAGAAAAACCAAAAGGGCCATACAAGACTCAACTGGAATATATCCAGATCAACCTATTGGACTAGAACACCGAGTATAAAAATTTGAAGATGGTTCATACATTGATAAAGAAAGAACCATGTATGTAGTCATCGACCAACCAGATAGAAGAGACGAATTCGGAAGTGTAATCCCAGAGACTAAAATAGGTGACATAGAGCAAGGGAATTTGGGAGGAGAGCCAAGAACCCCTAGAGGTAAATCAGTCTTAACTAGAATACTCACACCAGAATGGATTCCCGAGGATAACAAAAGTGTAGAATTGTTTTGGAATCGGGAGACAAATGGAGCTTTTTGTAGGATTAAGAATGATCAACCTAGCGAAGTAGGAAATGTAATGATATATGAATTTAAAGATCTTGATACCCTAGGAAAAGTGCTCTACTTAGACAACACATAAGAGAGAGTGTTCGTGGTAATGGAACTTGGTAGGCATGCTTACACTTGGAAGGGTGAATTTGTTTTTCCCCAACCAAGATGTAATGTCTCTTATGGTTACCAAGGAGTTGGAACATCCAAAACTCATGGAACTCAGAAGGACAAGAGTAGAGAAAGAACCAGAGTAGAAATGAGTAGAATGGATAATGAGAGGCATAGAGGCCCAAGACTCCAAAGAGGCATGGATGAGTTTCCCTTGCCAAGGCCTAGAGAACATCCTCTGATCTTGAGGACTACACAGTTGGTTAAGTCCATGAAGAACTGCTTCAATGGCACATGGGACCCATACGATCATGTGGCATAATTTAGG
Source organism: Ceratopteris richardii (assembly GCA_020310875.1). Taxonomy (NCBI): domain Eukaryota; kingdom Viridiplantae; phylum Streptophyta; class Polypodiopsida; order Polypodiales; family Pteridaceae; genus Ceratopteris; species Ceratopteris richardii. The sequence goes on along the minus strand of CM035436.1, from coordinate 51,964,356 downwards.
CAAGACTTGAGAGCTGAGCAAGTTGATGACTTGTTCACACAATACAACTCTTTTGGTCTAACACTCAAGAACACGACTCTTATGTGGTTCTAACCACTACATCAAAAACAATTCAGAAACACAGAACAATTGCTAGAAGCCTTCATCACCAAGTTTTCTAAGAGTGGCATAAGGCACAAAACTTCATCACTGATCCATAGCTTTAAACAAATAGCTCAACACACAGTGAGACTAGCGGGAAGAAGATTTAGACAATACTTAGAGAGATGCCTGATTCCACAATTACCTACACCAAACAATCAAGTGGCTTTATTCCTAGATGGTTTGTTAAGTAGCAAATTGAGATCATGTGTGTACTCGAAGGACCCTAGATCCATAGAAGAGTGTGTATGCATTTGCATAAACATTGAGGATAATCTGGGTGATGAACTAGAGCTTTCAAAAATCTATAAAGATTCAGATATCTCTACTAGCCTCACTTCCAAACCATCCACATCTATTGAGCAACTTGCCGAGAAGGTAGCTCAAAATTTAGGAGTCTCTAGCAAGCAAACACCTAGATTTGTCTTAGTGAAACAATGCTATATCTGTGGAGAAGGCTGCAACTTAGGTCCATCCAAGCTTTTGGTTAACATGTCTGCAATCTGATGTTTTTTAGAAGTGTGTATGAACTTAATTTCTTTATCAATGACCTTCTCTCTCAAGAAATGATATTGGATCTCAATATGTTTAGTGCTAGCATGAAACACAGGATTAGCAGCTAGATGCAATGAACTCATATTATCTCCATGAATAGTGGGTGTTCTTTGAATGATGTCAAAACTCTTCAATGTGTGTCTTCAACCATATAACCTCCTTTGTGGTTTCAACCATACCTTTATATTTTGCTTCTATAGATGACAAAGCAACTGTATGTTGCTTCTTAGAACACCAAGAGATTAACTTATCTCCCACATAACATAAATATCCATAGGTTGACCTCCTATCATCAGAGTTACCTACCCAATCTGCATCATTATATATCTTGATTTTTGTATCTGATGTGAATCCATAATACAAACCTTCTTTGAGTGTACGCTTAATGTATCTTAGCACACTTTGTCCTGCAATCCAATGTTCTTTCTTAGGACAATGCATGAATTGAGACAACACTCCAACTGCATATGACAAATCAGGCCTATTCAATGTAGCATAGATTAGACTACCAACCAAACATTGATATAGCTTCATGTCCTTGAATTCTTCTCCTCCATATCTGCTCAATTTGTGATTCACATCCATTGGAGTAGGTGCTACCTTGCAATGTTCCATTTTAAACTTGATTAGCAAATTATTCAAATACCTTTCTTGAGTCATATACACTCCATGTTGAGCATATGAAATCTCCATTCCCAAGAAATATGACAAGTCTCCCAAGTCACTGATCTTGAACTCTTTCTCCATCTGCTTCTTAAGACTTTGTATGCCCTTCTCATCTGTACCTGTAACAATTATGTCATCAACATATATGCAAATGTAAATGAACTCATCATCACTTGCTTTAACAAGCAAGCTACTATCTGCCTTAGACACTTGGAAAACAAGCTCTTTCAAGAACTTTAGAAGTCTATAATTCCATGGCCTTGGAGCCTGCTTCAAACCATACAAAGCTCTGTTGAGCTTACATACATACTCTGGATAACATTTATCTTGAAACCTTTTGGTTGCTCCATGAAAACATCATCTGAAATGTAACCATTTAGAAAAGCATTCTTCACATTTAATTGACATAGCTTCCAACCTTTACATGTAGCAATAGCTATGAGAGTCCTTATAATTGTCATCTTTGCCATAGGACTATAAGTCTGATCATAATCTACACCATATGTTTGAGCATACCTTTTCACAACAAGTCTAGCTTTACACCTAGACACACCTGCATCTGCATATCTTTTTGTCTTGTATACCCATTTGCATCCAATGATTTTCTGATTATTTGGTTTAGGAACCAAATCCCATGTCTCATTCTCCATCAATGCATCATACTCCTCCTTCATAGCTTTCTCGCCATTTTCCGTACCTTTTGCCTCATCATATATAGAAGGATCTTCTTCTGCTTTCACCATGTAAGCATAATCTTTAGTGGTAAAAAATGAATTATCATAACTATACCTTATGGGTTGCTTTCTGTTCCTTGTTGAACTCCTAGCTTCTCCACTCTTTGAAGTCTTTGGTTCTTCATATTCTGGATCAAACCTTGGCAACTCTTCATGATCAATTTGAGCATCAACAATCTCTTCATCGTCAAGAACTTGAATCTTTGATTTCCCCTTTCTTTGGGTCATGACTTCTTCATCACCTTCATGAATATTAATTGTACCTGCATACCAAGTGCCTTGCTCATCAAATGTAACATCCTTTGACACAAGGAAATGCTTTGTGGATGGACTCCACAATCTATAGCTCATCTGCTTATCATCATAACCAATGAACACATACTTTTCAACTTTAGGTTCCAATTTATGCCTTAATTGAGATGGTACATATACATAAGCCAAACATCCAAATACTTTGCAATGATCTAAGGAAGGTCTCTTACCCCACCATGCCTCATAAGGTGTCATACCATTCAAAGCTTTACATGGAAGTCTATTAACCAAGTAAGTAGCTGTACTCAGAGCCTCAACCCACAAATAATTAGGGTAATTTTTCTCCTTCATCATTGACCTTGCAAACTCAACAAGAGTTCTATTTCTCCTTTCTGCTACACCATTTTGTTGAGGAGAGTACCTGCAAGTAACTTCTCTTTTTATACCCGCATTCCATAAGTAATCACTGAACTCATTAGAGAAATACTCTCCCCCTCCATCTGACCTTAATCTCTTGAATTTTTGCCCTGTAATTTTCTCTGCATACACATGATAATGTTTAAATATATTGAACACCTCTAATTTATCTTTGATCATATATATAGTGATCCACTTGGTAGCGTCATCAACATAAATCACATAATATCTCGAACCATTAATGCTAAAGTCCGTTGATGGACCACACACATCTGTATGCACCAATTCAAGCTTCTCTGAATACATAAACCCTTTCTTACCATAAGTATTCCTGTAAGCTTTACCCAATTGACATGCTTCACACTTGTATGTCATTACTTCATATCCTTTCTCTACAATTTTCCCTACACTTATAAAATTCTTTGGAATTGTAGGGACATACAAAACCTTACTCAAAAGAGTGCTTCCATCCTTTGCCTTTACTGATCCAATTGACTTGACATTGTGCTCTGTGTTATCACCTATTTGGACTATATGATTACTCACCTTATTCTCCAAATCAGTCATCAAAGCTATGTTGCCACTCAAGTAATTGTTGCACCCAGAGTCAATGTAGAAAACTCTTTGATCTTCACTTTGTCTTTCACAAGTTGCATTCATAATTAAGGTTGAATCCTCTTTCTGATATGAAGCATAGTTGTAGTAGGTATTATTGTAGGATTGACTTTGAAAGCCTCTTCCTGCATTTCTTCCAAAGAAACATCTATTACCTCTACCTTTGAAATTACTTCCCTGATTTATACGACCTCTTCCTCTTGAATTAAAGTTTTGATTATATCCTCCACCATTCTGATTATTATGCCAACATTCATGAGCTAAATGATTAGTCTTACCACAAATCCAGCAAGCTTTAACACCATCTTTATTGCTTCTACCTCTTCCTCTTCCTTTGCCACCTCCTCTTCATCTTAGGAAGTTAGCTTGACTCATAGTGCCTTCATCTTCATTCAATTGCTGCTTGGCTTTGTTAATCTTGTTCTTGTCCTTTGAATACATTGCTTGACCGTACTGAATGTGGTGAACTCTGCCCATAAAGATGCCTTCCTTGACTTTGTAGTGTTTTGGAAATGCTCCTCCAAAGCATTCCATATGTCACTTGCACTTTTGAGTCCTCTAATGTGAGATAGCAAGTAATTATTGGCTCCCATCTAGATAATGCTCCTTGCTTCAGCATCCTTCTTCATCCATGTCTTCAAATCTGAGAGCTCTTCCCTAGTTGGAACACTAGGATCCCTAAATTCTGGTTTTTCTTCTTCACTTGTGATATATCCTATCAAATCTTTTCTCATAAGATGAGCTTCCATCCTCATTGACCAAGTAGGGTAGTTTTCTCCATCCAATTTCTCTATCTGAAGAGAATCTCCCATCCAATCTTCATCTGTGCAATATATTCTTCAAGCTTTGTGAATACTGAATGTACCTTTAATTCGAATATAGTTCCTTTTGATCCTCTTAGCTTCTAGGCCTACTTCTCTAGATTTCACTTCAAACTTTCACCTTTTGAATCTTCAAAGATTGATTTTTGTATATCTACAATAGTCGAGGTCCTCCTTTCTTCAAATCTGATGACTCCTACTCTCATAGCACTGATGGAGATGATTAATATCCAAAAGAACAAGTTATCCTTGATGTTAGAACACCTCTCTATTAAGAACAACTCATAACCTCAACCAATTTGACTAATGCCAAATTATCAAGACTTGAGTTAACAGTGAAGAAACTCATTACACAAAAAACTCTGCTACACTTAATCCATTCATTGGCTGACCAAATGTGTAAAGTTTTCAATGAAACTTTATGCAAGATGTCGTCTAATGTCTATGCAGCTTGCCCAAGTTAAAGCTCCTCAAAAGAATCAGTAGATCTTGAGATTTCCTCCAAACAATGTACCTATGTCTGAAACTGTTCTTCTATGTAGTCGATTTTGACACTTGCAACTTCTAATGCATGGTTCTCCCAAACTAGACCCCGTTTATTCAAATGCTTTTAGCCACAAGTAGCTTACCTTTCAACGTAAGTAATGAGTGCTTATTTGCTCAAAACTTTACATTGTGGAGGGAGATTTGATCAAAACTTTGACCATCGAATTTGAGCCTGTACTTGTCTTCACTTCTTCACATTTACACATGTTAATGTTTCTACTTGAAATTCTCTCAGTCTGATTACAATTAGGCTCTCAAAACCTGTACAAAGGTCACTCTACTATAGATTTAGACTTGTACAAAAGTATTCCTCAAGAAGATAAACACATAAGGAGCACTGAGCAAAAGATCGATGTGCAACTTTATTCTATTGAGAGAATATATATTTCTGATAGATAATCCATATTCGTCTCACTCAATTTTTGATTGTCCTGCACCAACAAATTGATCATGTACATCATCCAAAATTTCGATGAGCGGAGGATTTCCACTTTGGTTACCCCATTTCTCTTCTTGAATCTCTCTTAGAAATTCTTGTGAGTATTGATTTATAGAAGTAGAGGTTCATGACTCAGTGGAGTTGTGAAAATAAGCATCCTTGGGAGGAAGGCTTATCCTTTCACTATTGATGTTACTCACTTGTGATGTAGCTTGCTTTCTTGACCTAGCTATCATCTTTTCCAATCTTTCTAATAATCCATTGGAGCATATCTGTGTTTTGGTTAAGGTTGTGCAGTTGAAGAGGCGATTGGACTCAAACATAGTCTGTGTCAGTTCTACCATCTTTGCACAAAGCTTTGTTCTTTCAATTTCTAGGTAAGCTATAGGGTAACATTTTTCATGTTCTGTCACATTCGGCCCTTCTTGGATTCTGGCCTAATATGCTTTAAGCATAATGTCTAAGTCCTCGGGAGTAGGATCTGCTAAGACTGATCCTACGTTAGGTGGTGGTGAATTAACGAGAAGGTTTGGGATGGATGGGGAAGGTGAATTTCAGGAGTGCATTTGAGATACGAGTTCGATTATCTTGGGTTTTGTTTCTCTTAAGCTTTCCTCAAGCTTGCTCATCTTCTTTGACCATTGTCTTTACATTCTCTTATGGCTCTCTTTCCAAGCTCTTGTCCTTTTTTTAGTTAGACTCTCAGTCTCAATAGCCTGAGAACTCTTTTTCTGACCTAAGCCATGGCTCTAGTGCAATGCTTGAGCTCTAGTGACTACTTGCACTAGGGCAGTGGACATCAAACTTCCATTAGAATCTATTACCAACCCAATGACATTGATTGGAGTGATCTTTGGCCCATTGTTTGGATTCTTAGTACAGTCCCCTAAAAGGTGCTCATTCCCACAATTTGGACAAAGAACTTGAATTGTCACTGATTGGGGTTGCATAGGTGTAGGTGTAGGGTAATCACAAATGAATTGATCTCCTTGGCATTTGTAGCATGGTCTTGGAAAGAAAAGAAAGAAGAGAGAACTCCCACATGAAGAGGAAGAATCTTTGTTTGAGGTCCTTGAAAACTTTAAGAAGTATGAAGTAGAGGATATGAAAGTCATGATCAGAATGCCTAAACAAGAAGCACTCACAAGAGTAGCCTATGATAACAAAGAAACAACTAGAAAATTTATTGTGACCATAGAAGAAGGTGAAGAACGATGCACGTACATAGGACATGACTTGACTGAAGAAGAGGAAGAGGAGTTGATTGATTTATTTAGAGAGTATAGAGATGTGTTCGCATGGATTATAAGGACCTAAAAGTAGTAGACCCTGTCATATGCTTGCATACAATTCCCATGATCCCAAAGCCAAACCCTCCAAGTAGAGGCCATAGACATATAATGAAAATTACACTGCCAAGATCAAGGAAGAGATAGATCGATTGCTAGAAGTCATATTTATCTATGAAATTGAGCACATTGAATGGGCTTCCCCCATTGTAGTGGTGCCCAAAAAGAATCTCAAGTTACATGTATGCATTAACTTGAATATGGTTAACTCAACCACTATTAGAGAAAATTATCTGCATCCTACCACTGAGCATCTATTAGAAAGAGTAGCAGGAAAGGAAGTATATAGATTCCTTGATGGGTTCTCTAGTGACAATCGAGTGGCCATTGCCCTAGAAGACTAGCATAAGATGATGTTTGCCATATTTAAAGAGCTTGCGTAAAAACTTGGAAGTCTATGTTGATGATCTATGTGTTCATTCCAAGATTAGAAAAACACATATACTTGAGCTAAGATAAATCTTTGACAAATATAGAGAATATTAGGTCTTCTTGAACCCAAAAAAGTGTGTTTTTATGGTCAGTGAAGGCAAGATCCTAGGACACATAGTGTCAAAGAATGGAATATCCACAGGCGAGGATAAAGTTAGAGCCATTGCAGAGTTACCAAGACCAAAGAATGTCAAGGAAGTACAAGCTTTCATGGGGCATCATGGACATTATCGATGTTTCATTCATATGTATGCAATCATTCCAAAGCCTTTGTACACCCTTTTGACTAACTTTGAGGGGATGGATGAATGTGAAAACTCCTTTAATGAGCTTAAGTGCCGATTATGTTCAGCACCAATCTGGACTACACCAAATTGGAACAAGCCATTCCATGTTCATGTGGATGCATCCAATTATTCTATTAGGTGTGTACTAGGATGACCTACTCATGAAGGCAATATGGGCCTTCTAATAGCTTACAGAAGGAGGCAAGTGAATGCGGCTGAACAAAAATATACCACTACCAAAAGAGAAGGATTAGGCATGGTATATGCAGTTAAAAATTTTAGACATTATTTGCTTGTAAATAAGTTTAAATTTTTCAAAGACCATCAAGCACTATTATATCTAGTGAAAAAACCTTACAATACTAGTAGATTAGTAAGATGGTTCCTCCTACTAATGGAATATGACTTTGAAGTTGTGGTTAGGAAAGGTAGGTCACCTTAGGGTAGATCACCTATCTAGATTAAATTCAAGAGAGTCCCCTTAAGGAGTGCCACATGAGCTTCATGATGCTCACTTTTTCAATGTAGAAGTAGTGCATGATTGGGCCAAGACTACAATCCCTATTCTCAACTTTGGGCCCAAGCATCCCGTACTGAGAGCCAGAGATAAAGAAGTAGTGAGGTCTCAAAAGTACCACATACTAGCAGATAGTGTGTATAAGCACACCAATCAAGGCATACTAGCTTGTTGTGTAGATGAAGAGGAACATGCAAAATGGTTGGGTGCACTAAAGCAACATCACTCCAAACACTGAACCCTATAACAAAGATTAGATATATATTCACCAACAATGGAAGTAGATATCCATAGGATGTGCAAGGAATGCCCAATCTATGCGGTTAGACCACCAATGGAAGACGCCACTCTGTATCAAGTGTCCTTAGCACAAGATTGGAGAAAACATTTAGTAGCCCTTTTGAGGACCAAAACATTCCTTGAAGAGATGACATTGGCTAGATCAAAGAACAGGAATCACTAGACTATGCACTCATTGGAGAAAATTTATAAAAGCGTGGAAGAGATGAATACCTAAGACTATGTGTCCACGAGAGTGAATACATTAAGATCTTAGAAAATGCTCACCAAGGTGTAGCAAGAGGACATTTTGGACCAGACCGTGTGATCAAGGCAATTCTATTTGCAGGTCTTTGGTGGCAAACCCTTCACATGGATGCACATACCTATGTGGACCAGGGTGACATTTGTCAGCAAACTCAGTACCTGATACATAAAGACAAGATGCCACTGAAACCCATGATGGGAGGATGTGCATTTTCTACGTGGGGAATAGACTTTGTAGGTCATATTAACTCCCCAGATAAGAGTTCACATTATGAATACATTATGGTTGCAACAAACTATCTAACCATTATCTAGGTGACTATTTAAGAACATACAAGCTCTACTTGAGCTTACACACTAGACTTTCTTTGCCACGAATTGCATATCCTTCTCATTGTTCCTACAGATATGATGCGTAAGATCTCCATGTAAGAAAGTAGTGTTCATATCCATTTGGACTATCCCTAAGTCCTCTTTTGAAACTAATCCAAGCAACATGCATAATTTTATCGTCTTGATCAGAAGTGAGAAGATTTCCTCAAAATCAACTCCTTGTTGTTGCTTGAATCCTTTTGAAACCAATTCTGCTTTATACTTTGGAGAGGAACTATCTCATGTGAATTTCAACTTATATACTCATTTGCATGGGTAAGTATTTCATACCCTTTTGCAAAGGTACCAATTCCCAAGTACCATTCTTATGAATAAAATTGAATTCACCCTTCATGGCATGTTCCCACTTGACACGATCATTTGTCTGCATAGCTTCTTTATAACAAGAATGCTCACCAACTTCTACCAACATGACAAAATCCAATCTTGGAATAAATCGAGATGGATATGAGATGCATGAAGATCATCTCGATGGTTGCTAATCATGAGCACTAGCAAAATCTTGTTGAACATTTTCACGGACAACATTTCTATCAGATTCTTATGCATACTAGTAGGAGGGCTAACATCCTCAAATAGGACTCTTCTCACTTCAACCTCTTTAATGGGCTGTTTATGCATCTTCATTTCATTAAAAATAACATCACTGCTTCTGATCACTGATTGTGTTTCAGGATCCCATAAATGATATCCAAACTACCTATCTCTTCCATATCCAAGAAAAATACATTTTCTAGATTTGCAATCCAACTTTTTCTCAAATTATTTGGAACATGGACATAAGCCTCACAACCAAATACTTTAAGGTGATCATAATGTGGTAGCTACCCTATCCATAACTCTTGTGCCACTTTCAAGCCTTTAGCAATACTAGGTGAAAGGTTAATCACATGAATTGCAATCAACATTGCTTTCACCCAAAAGCCTTGTGAATGTTTTCATGATGCAACATAGAAATTAATCTATCCTTAATAGTTCTATTCATCCTCTCTGCTACACCATTCTATGACGGGGTGTAGGAGCTGTAAGCTTTGTCCATATTCCTCTACATTAACAAAAATGGCTAAATTCATGTGAGGTATGCTCAAGATTGTTATCTAAATTTAGGGTCTTAAGCTTAATTACCTTCTAAGTCTCCATTGAGGCAATCCATTTTCTAAAAGTAGGGAAGACGTCATCCTTAGACTTGATAGGATCATCTTTGAAAGTGATGAAGTAAAGAGTAGTGCCTAATTATCTAGTGGGCATAGGACCACAAACACGAGTATGAATAAGATCTAATGGCTGAATTGAAGAGTCAATGTGTGCTCTATGAACATTCCTAGTTTTCTTTTCATATTGATAATGCTTCAAAAATGAAAAATTAGAGAAAGATAACATAGGTAAATAGCTAGGACAAGAAATATTTTCCATTCCACTATGAGATATGTGGCCCAAATCGCCATGCCATATACAAGCCATAGGCTATGCAGTGATAGCTAAGAAAATGTTCTCTATGATACAAATAAAGGATAAATTGATTCGACTTTGTTTCCTTTTGTCATAACCATATTAACCTTTGATATGCAAAAGGATTAAGCATAGGAAACCACTTTGTAACTGAGCTCATCAAGTTGACCAAATGACATCAAATTGCATGATAATTTAGGCACATGGCATACATTATTCATAATAAATTTTGAACCATTAGTGAACTGCACTACCACATATCCAATGCCAACAACAATCACACTCGTAAGAATCACCAAGTTTCATGGTACCAGGAGACTTTGCTTCATAAGTGGAGAACCATTCTCTATGTGGTGTCACATGGAAAGAAGCACCGAAATCTATCACCCATTTGTGGGGAACAAAATCACCCATAAGAGCCTTGGCACAATACTGTAAAGTGTCAACACATCAACATCATCTGAAAAAGTATTAATTTTTTCTATCTTCACTCTTGAAGAAGATGATGCAGGTAACTATTTAACATTCCCATCAACATGTTGTCCTTTACAATTACCATTCTTTAATGCATAACAATCTTTCTTCAAATGCCCTTTATTATTACAATAATGGCACTCAATATCCCTTCTTCCTTGATTTAATTCTACTCCTATTCCATCAATCATTCTTTTTTTTTGTTCTTGTTTGAGTCACATTGTTGATTCTTTCCTTGGTAAGCATCACAAACACTATATGCATATCCACTCTGAGTGCCAACTATAGACTTTATATGGATCTCTTCACTCAAGATTGCTCCACATATGTAATCATAGATCAATGTAACACCACGTGCACTATTACTAATAACTATGCGAAAGGTATCCCATGATGATGGCAAGACACATAGCAACAACATTCCTTTAATTTCATTATCCATCTCCGTTTTTTGAGCTTGTAATTGAGAAAATATAGCATCAGACTCATTTAGATGAGCAAAAAATCTATCGGTGTCCTTCATACAAAGGTCATATAATGTTCTCATTAGATACGCTTTATTTGATGCCATTTCTTTTTCATAAGTGTTACATAATGTCTTTTGAAGCTCCTCTATAGTTTCACAATCCAATATTGTAAAGGAAGCATTATCTACCAAGTACAATCAATTAGTAGACCTAACCATTTTATTCAAATCATCTCAATCATCATCGTCTATATCAACAAGCTTCTTTAAGATTCCATTTACTAACTTCCATTGCCTCCTTTGAATCAACACATCTTTAATCTGATTCTTCCATAGAGAAAAGTTTGTACCATCAAGTTTTCAAATCTCAAAATGGCTTTGCATATTCCATAGGTTGGGCATTTGAGTATTTCACCAACTTCACCATAAATCTAGAGTTGCAACCGAACAATCATATATCTAGAGTTAACATTGAGGAAGTGGAAACATCTGATGGTGAAATTTCCTTAGAAAGCCAACCAGTTGTAGCTGTGCAACGTAAGCCACCGCCAAAGTGGGCAAACCAACTCTTTGATGATTGCAATCCACACTTAGATGTAAGAAAATCATGCACGGATGGATTACGTGGATCAAAGAGAATAGAGGAGCAAAGAAGGGCCTCAGAACACATTGTTAACATGGTTCTAATGGCAGATATCATGGGCTCAATAAAGGAACCTACCACCATTGAAGAAGCCCTTGATGATGCTGGTTGGAGAGCGGCAATGCAATCTAAGTATGATAGTATACCAAAAAATGATACATGGGATCTATTTGACTTTGCATCAAAAAAGAAGGTAATAGGTACTAAATGGATTTGGAAAGCTATATATAAAGTAGATGGCACATTAGAAAAGTATAAGGCACGATTAGTTGCACATCATTTTTCACAAATTGAAGGTTTTGATGTTCAAGAAACCTTTGCACCTATAGCAGGCATGGCAACTATTTAGACGATACTTGCAGTAGCTACACAAAAGGCATGGCCTATTTTTCAGATGGATGCCAAATCTTCCTTTTTGAATGGTCATCTCAAGGAGGAGGTATATGTATCTCATCCACCTAGTTTTGAGATGCGCAATTCAAAAAATAAAGTTTGTAGATTGAAGAAAGCTTTGTATGAGTTAAGCAAGCACCACAAGCTTGGTATCAATGGATAGATAATTTTTTTAAAAATATGGGTTTTGAAAGAAGTACCTCTGATGCTAACATGTATGTAATGAAAAGGGATAGCAAGCTAGTTGTTGTCATTGTATATGTAGAAGATATGGTCATTACAAGAGATAATCAAGAACTCATCAATCAAACTCGGATCAGCTTGGGAAATTAGTTTAAAATGAAAGACTTAGGTCTACTCCATTTTTATATGGGAATCAATGTATGGTAAAGAGGCATTTTCATCTCACAACAAACATATGCCAAAGAAATTCTTAAGGCATTTGGAATGATGGATTGCAAACCAGCTAGCACACCTATGGAGGTAAATCATAAGCTATCCATGGAAGATAACATGCCTGATGTAGATGCCAAGAAGTATAAAGAGCTCATTGGAAGTCTTATTTTTCTTGGGTAAGTAGGAAGCAACCAACTCTTGCACTCTCCTTTAATGAAGCAGAGTACAAAGGAGCTTGTTTTCCTTCTTGTGAGACAATCTCGTTCCATAAAAAATGGCAATTGCACTTAAGTGTGATAATCAAAGTTGTATGGCCATTGCAAAGAACCCACTATTTCATGCTCGCACCAAGCATATAGAAGTATAATACCATTATGTTCGTGAGCTAATTGAAGATGAAGTTGTGGAGCTAGAATATTTCCCAACAGAGGCAAATTTGTGATGACATATTCACTAAATCCCTTGAAAGAGAGCAACTCAACATGCATCTTCAATAGATGGGCATAGGACTAAGGCTCGCTTGTATCATTTAGTAAACATTGAGGGAGGGTGTTAGTATATGATATGTCTACCCCTCATGATTGTATGTACTAATGCATATTTTGTAAGGCCTCCATCATGAGGGGAAGACAAGCATGCATTATCCAATTTATGGAAATCCCAAATTGCATGTTGGATGAAGGTCAAATTGGACCATGTAAGGTATTATAAGGAAAGGGAGTTACTAGGGTCCCCAATTGTGGGTTTGGGGTAATAGGGAGCAACCCCAGCTAGGGGGTCCAAGGGGGCAAATGGGTCTTGTGATTGGGGGGTCCCAGTGAGCCAGATGTCCCCTAGTGGGGGTCTAGGGGCAGTGCACCCTGACACAATGATAAAGGGAATATTCCATGGAATATTCCCTATCAAAGTTAGAAATCATTTATATTTGTTAGATCGGTTGAATCGACCTAAGCCATGTATTGTGACTACGTGGGCAGTGGCCACCCATGCTCTACCACCCATGTATAGCTATACATGGAAGGCCACCCCGAACTGTGTTTTTTTGAGATTGAACTGTCACATCATAGTGTGGTAGTGTTCAAGCAGAGGTACTACTTATAATGCTTTTGGAGTGTTGTGAATTGTTGCAAAAATGGAAAATGGTGATGGAATGAGTCAGCTTATGAGTGACAAGCTAGACAAAAAAGAATTTCATTCTTGGAGATTTAGAATGATGAACTCTTTAATGGGAAAAGTCTAATGGAAGTACATCAAAGGAGAGAATGAAAATGCTCCACAATTACTAGAGAGGAATCACATTGCAGACCACTTAAGAGCATATGAAGAATGGAATCAAGGAGCACAAAAGGTGATGAATTGACTATCTGTTAGCATACAAGATAGCATGATTGGGCACATACAAGATGCCAAGACTCCAAAAGAGGCTTGGAACAGTTTGGTCACATTGTATGAGACCAATAGAAAGGCACAAAAATTGCAACTCAAGAATGAGCTCCATACACTAGAGAAAAAAGGGCATGTCAATAAGCGACTACAACCTAAAAATCAAAAGCATATGTGAGTTAATTGCATCTATTGGCATGAATGTAGATGATGATGATAAGGTGGAAGTGTGCCTTTGTGGTTTAGGAGCTACATATAAGCAGTCTAGAACTTCTATTAAGACCAGGGAAAATATTTTGACTTTTGCTGATCTAGTGTCCATGCTCATTATTGAAGAAAAGAATCTTGGTGAGGACTCTAACTCCCAAGGAAAACCTAGTTCTAAGCAGGTATTCTACTATGGTAGAGGAAGAGACAAAGGTAGAGGCTTCAAAAGTGGAAGAGGAAATAGTAACCAAGACCAAGGTCAACAACATAATCATTGAGGAGGTAGAGGAAAATTTCGAGGCAAGGGGAGCCAAAGAGGCCGCATAATTTTACAAAGAAAGGATTAAGGTAATGACAGTAAAGGATGTTGGAATTGTGGTAAACCTACACATTTTGAATGTGACTGCAAGTTGAGGAATCAAAATAACAGAAGGAAGCAACAAAACTATGCATCCATAAGTGTAGATGGTTCTGAGAGTTTTTCATGGTCCAATATCATATGATATATAATGTCATTTCAAAATCGAATGGTAATGTTTGATATGTTGATTCAAGTGCTTCAAATCACATGAAGAATCATGTAGAATTTTTTAGTAGTTTGCAGGAATCGCTATTTGCTGGATATGTTGAAATAGGTGATGACACATCACAACCTATTGAGCATACATGCAACATAGCACTTTCTATGGAGGACAAGAAGGTAAAACATCTTGGTGATGTGCTGCATGTTTAACAAACAATTTGGTTTCTGTTGGACAAATGGTTGACCAAGGATTACAAGTCAGGTTCAATGCTGATGGGTTTTATGTAGAAGAGTACAAACAAGATGGAAGTTTGATCGCCAAAGGAAACAAAGTGGGTAGGATGTTCAACTTAAATGTGAAAATTCTTGAAATGAATGCAGCCATGTTTGTAGAAGGTGTAGGTGTTATTGCTGATATAGAGATTTGGCACAAGTCAATTGGACATGCAAATTTTTAGAGGCTAAAATTAATGTAGTTAAAAGAGCTTGTCAATGGAATACCAAATTTCAAGGTTCCAAAAATGCAGAAGGTATGTGCAGCATGTCAATTTAGAAAACAATCAAGGGCATCATTTTTGCATGACAAGCATGTTAGTGAGAATGTGCTAGAAATAGTTCATACAGATGTTTGGGGTCTTGCAAATACCACATATATGGGAAGATGCAGATTTTACATCACTTTCATTGATGATCGTACATAGAAAGTCTGGGTATACTTCATGAAAGAGAAGAGTGAAGTGTTTACTCACTTTCAAAATTTCAAGGCTATGGTGGAAAAACAAATAGGGAAGTATACTCAGACATTAAGATCTCATGGAGGAGGTGAATACGTGCCAAACAGGTTCAATAGCTTTCTAAAAAGTCATGGAATTTGAGGTAGTTTTCATGCACATACACAACACAACAGAATGGCATTGTTGACAATAAAAATAGACATATTGCAGAAATAGCAAGAGTGTAGATGACTGAGAAGAATATGCCTCATTGTTATCCGGCAGAAGCTATGCACACTACTGTGTATATCATGAAATGAATTTCGATTGCTGCTGTACATCAAGTTACACGTGAAGAGAAGTTTATAGGTAAAAACTCAAACTTATCACATAAGAAAGTGTTTGGCTATGTTGCTTACATACATGTTCCAGATGAATTGAGGATGAAGCTTCATCCAAAAGCAGAAAAATGTCTCTTTATTGGGTACTCCCTCAAGAAAAAGGGATATAAATGCCAACCCACTTTCACGACAGGTGAAGGTAAGTAGAGGTGTGGTGTTTGATGAAATGTAAAGCTTGTATGCAGATTCCAAAGAAGGACTTAAGCTTGATTCAAATGACAAAGGAAACATTGAAAAATAAAGTGCTGAATCTCAAATTTTGAGTGGAACTAATGCATCATCAAGCAATAGTTCCAACTCAAATCCATGGAGTGGAAGAATTTTTTAGAGTGTGTGAGTGAGATCTCTTCCTTATGTCCTTTCTCTTGACAAGTCTTCTAGTCCTTCACTTATTGTGAATTCAAATTTAGGTGGAATGGGTGGAGCTATTAGTTGGGTTGTAATTGTTTCATGTGTGGTAGTTGCTTCTCTTGTGGTAGGTCTAGGAATGCAAATTGTGAATGGGGGCATGGTTGGTTGAGTGGTTGGTATTTTTTAGGTGTCATGAACATGCCTCTGGGTTGCATGCAAGGGATGGTGCCTCCAATCCATTTTGGTTGTGGAGCTAAAGTCTTCTTTTTCTTAAACAACTGTAATAATGCTCTAGTTAGTGCCTACTCTATTGGGACATTGTAAACCAACCATCTATAGATATTTTTGTTGATTGCAGAACACCCATTCAAAATTAGTTTCCACTACCACCTTGCATTTGTTGCATACAATGATGTATAATCCAATGGGGGAAGTTGATTTTGATCTCAATTGATTTTACAAGGCAAAGTTTGAACCAAATATTTTTATGTGGTTGAGCAAACTGATCTTGCCCAAAAAAGGCAAAATACTACATACACATCCTAAGAGGTACTGATAAGCTTGGTGTGATTGCGAACATGTGATTGGCCTTCAATATCTCTATTCTTCATCACATCTGGAGTCTGAGTCTTCAAAATGACACTTGCCTTGGGAAAAGCAATTCCACAAGTTGCCTGATCTATTTGTCAAAGGGAAAAATCTTATATAGAACAGATGCAGGGGACACATGCAAAATCTTTTTCTTCAAGGTTAGACTTAGAAGAACTAAGAGTCTCTGTTGAATCGTGATCATTGGTCATAATTTATAGTTCTATCCTAATGTGTTGCTCGCTTACCCAAACCTCAAGAAGATGACTTCTAAAGTTTGAGTTGACCTCATGATCATAGATCCAGTCTTGACCCAATATTAAAGAATTAGTGAGGTCTTCATCATGACATATTAGTAATTTGACTATCATAGGGGAATCTTGTATCGAGATGGGAATCTCCACCTCATCCATGCAAGGGGTTTCCACACCTCCTAATCCTAGAAGGTAAGCCTCAATGGGATTCATTTGTAGGTTCATATCTTGATAGAATGAATACTAATGACACTAGTAGTAGAACTGGAGTCAACCAAGGCTCTGATCGTCTTCATCATTGTGCCCTTTTGTAGCTCAACCAAAATGAATGTTCATCTCTCAATGATGCTAGGAGAGGTATTCTTCTTAGTTTGGCACATTGCCATGTGAAATCTAGGGGCATCAGAGTGGGGAAGGATATTCATATGATGAAGCCTCTCTAGATGGTGATTTCTAAACTGGATGAAGCCCTACCTTTTTAGATTAATTCTTTTGATACATGCTATAGCTTTGGCCTTAGCTTCTTCTCATATTCTCTTCTCTTCCTCTTTGGATTTTTGAGCTATGTTGAGTCACCTAAGCATCTCATCTATCAAAAGCTCTTGATAGAGCTTGACTCGCCAACCACTTATATAATTAGGCAACATGCCTCCTTCTAGAGTGGCTAATCAAACTGCATTTCTTGTTGATATTCTTAATGATAATGGAACCATAACCATGCTTCTCTAGTTTTTGAGCATGCTTCTTGTATATATCAATACTAGGTCACCAGATTTTAATCCATTATTTTTTAAGTGTGCATCAAAGTAAGCATTTTATCTCTTCTTTGCGACATATATTCATGTTACTACTCTCAATCATGTCTCTCCTAAATATTCTAAGTCCATGATCTTGGATGATAGCTCGTGCCTTTGGTGTGGGTATCAGAAAATATAAAGGAAGCACAACATTTTTTCCAAATACCATATGAAAGGGAGTGGCATTGATTACCATTTAATAGGACACTCGATATGCCCAAACAACATGGTGTAACTATTTGTTCCAATCAGAACATTTATTATTTACGAGCTTATTGAGTACATTACACATGATGTTATTAGTGCTTTTTGCCTATCCATTCACTTGGGGATGGTATGGTGCAGACTTCTTGTGAATCACCATGAAATCTTGTAATAAATATTCAATTATCTCGTTCAAGAATTGCATTCCTCAATTGCTCACCAACTCTACAAGCAATCCATATCTTGTGAATACATTCTCAAACAAAAACTTCATTGTTGTTTGTGCATCATTCTTATGGGTGGCTTTCATCTCTACTCATTTGGTAAGATAATTTGTTGCTACAGTTATATATTCAGCCTGTGAGCTTTTAGCTAGGGGGATAATAGGACCTACAAAGTCTATACCCCATTTAGAGAATGCACGTTTGCACATCATGGTTCTAGTGGCATCTCATCCTTGTGAATAGGATATTGAGTTCTTTGATAGGTATCACACCTCTTCACATAGGTATGTGTCTCCCATGAAGAGTGGGTCACCAAAGACTTGAAAATAGTATGGATTTGATAACTCGATCAGGTCCAAAGTGTCCTCCTTCAACACCCTAGTGTTATCGCTAATAACTTCAAGCATTCACTTTTGTGCATGCACATTCTCAGATATCCATCTCTTTCATGCTTATATAGATTATCACCAATGAGTGTATAGTCTTGAGATTCTTTCTCTAGAATCTGTTGTCATGCTAAGGTCATCTCTTGGGGGAATGCTCTAGTTCTTAGAAAGTAAACTAAAGGACTACTCCAATCAGGTATAAGAGACACTTGCTATAGAGTTGCATTCTCAACTAGGGGTTTGCTAATATAAAATGGACAATTGTTGATCAATGTATAGACATGTACTTCCATTGTTGGCCAATATACACCTAATCACTTCAATGTCTTAAGGGTCTTTTGTTTCGAATGATGTTTCCTTAATGCATCTACATGTGCTATTTGCAACCATCTATCGTGCTCTTCTTCTTCTTCCACATGTTAAACTTTATTGTTTAATCTATTATCAATACTGGGTTCTTGGGATGGTTAGGGGTCTGTAAAAACAGAGGCCCTGTTTATATTTTCCCAAATCTACAGATTCCGCGTATACTATTTCATAGACTTAACATGATTAATCCGCAACTACCATTTGTCTGTGTATTACAACATACTTCAACACCAGATGATTAACTGCACAGTACAATGTTCTTCATCATCAGACATATATCCATGCAATTCATCGCATCACCGAAACATCGGTTAACTTAATACTTCATTAAGACTTAATTAATTATTAAGCTTAATCAACAGAATGGACAAAGTTCTCAGACTACACAGGGTTTCGACAACGCTGCACTCCACTTCAGGCTCTTGGCCCAGACGAACAGTCCGGTGACACACACCCTCTACTTCATGCGCGAATCTTCTTTCATTAATTCATAAAAGGTTACAACTATTGCGCTATGCCCTTTCGATATGCGTGCGACTTTTCAGGGTTATATTACAGAAATTATGAGTTGCTTTGCGTCGGCTCACATTGGCGCATGGTGGACTTGAACCTAAAAATGGTGAATACAATGTTCAGGTTTCATCTATGATACCATGTACATACATAGAGCGAGCTAATTTAAATGTATGGGCAATCTTCTACTTCAAGGAGTCTAACATGTTCTTCAAAATTTCAGGTTCAATCAGTTGTGCATAAGTTCTAACTAAACTGGCAGCTATGACTTGACTTATTAGGGACTCCGTCTGAGTCTGCAAAAAGGCTTCCTGTAAATAAAATTCATTGGCTACAACAACATTTTTGTGCAGCTTCATTTCGGTTACTTCTGCATCAATGCGAGAGATTCTGCCAGCCTGAGTCCTAATTGCTTTTCCTTGCGCTCAAGTTCCTGAGATTGAAACTGTATAGTCTTGTAATAAGCTTCTCCCTCCTTTTTAATGGCTTCCATTTCCTTCTTTAATGTGATAGTCAAGCCAATTTCCTCTTCCAAAGCACAACTCTTTTGGAAGAGTTCTTCAGACACCTTCTTTAATTCTGTAGTGACCTACATAGCCAAGTCTACCATTTCGTGTCCTTTCTATTCCACCAGAGCAAGATTTGCACGTGTATTCTCCAAAAGATTTCCTAATGCAATCCGAGAATCTTCTTTATCACTCACCGTTTGTTTCAATTGAGTAATTTCTTCATCGCGGGCAGCAAGGAGAGCGTCTTTCACTTTTAATTATGCTTGTAGAAGACGAAGCTGTTCTTCTAATGAACTGGTTTCAGCTTTCCCAGTGAGCACTTCTTCTTGAAGTGGTGTGATATCAGCTTCAAGCAGATCCACTTTGGCTTGATACTGCTGCCGAAGGGATTGCTGGGCCTCGTTGAGGTGATGGGGAAGATGGGTGGAGAGCTGTAGGAGATAATTACCAATCCGGGCTAATTGGGCTAAGGAGTCCGAGATGATAGAGGTAGAGATAGGCTACAAGGGATTAGCTAAAACCGTGGCAAAGGAAGAGGGAGGGGAATAATTTGGAGAGGAGGGAAGAGGATGAGGGGCTGACTGACCGGATGAAGAAGAAGAGCTAGGTGGCAGTGGCACCTTGGAGGGGGATAAAGGTGAAGGCGGTTGTTGAGAGGAAGAGAGAAGGGCAAGAGTGGTTACCACGATGGTTGAATCATCTGGTTGCATGCTCTGTTCCTCAAGTTGAGGTTGATCAGCAGGTTGTGCTGTGGCGGTGGTCGTATCGAGCATGGTCTCTTGTGAATTGGGCTCTGGTGGCACGACTTTATCAGTAAGTTGTACTTCCTCAATGACGGTATCCTAAAGGGTTTTGTCTGGAGGAGATGAAGGAGGAGAAGGATTCTGTGCCAACAAAGCTGTGTCCTGCACTTGTACAGTGGAAGACGACAAGACTTTGCTATGCGACGGACTCAGTCTGCAGCAGTGTTCAATGGAGGTGGTTGTTCTGCTTGAATCACAGGGAGGAGAAATGTGAGGAGATGCGGTAAATGAGTTCTAGGATTTTCGTTCTTGGCTAGCTGTTTGGAAACGGCTTAGCATTCACGGTGAATGCATCGGAAAAAGAAAGAAGTGAGGTTAATTGCTTCTCGGGTTGCAGTATCTATCATGGAGTAGAACGGATGGGATATGCCATAAGTACATTTCTGTAGGTTGAGAGCAGCGACTAAAAACTGCAATGCAGTGCGTTCCGGTTTGGGTCGATATAGGATGGCAAACTCGTTAGACGAGTGCCGGGGGAAAAGTTCTTTCATGGTCACTAGGGGAAGGAGAGGGCCATTGACCAAACCCTCCTGAGGGAGATGAAAGCCCTTACCAACAATGTTAAGGGTGATGACAACGCGGGGGTTCAAACAAACAAGCAGCTAGCACTACTCTGTAGCAGGTTGCAATAACAGACATTATCTGCGCGAAAAACAGAGACTAGTCAACGCCTTCAGGAAGTTCACCGGAATCCAACCGAGATAGAAAATCAACCTCCTAAATGCTGTTGATGAACAAGGTACACCAAAGCTATATGATCGACATGAAAAGTGAAGCGTCGTCCCAGTAAATAATGCCGGAATTTCTTCACCGAATACACTAATCCAAGACATTCACGTTCAGTGATTGAATAGTTGCACTCTATCAGGGCTAATCTGTGGCTTGCATAATATACTGGACAGAACCATTTATCTGTTTGCTGCATCAGCATGCTGCCAATTGCAATGTCGGATGCATCCACAAAGACATGAAATGGCAATTCCCAATTTGGCGCTTGTAAAATAGGGGCCTGCGTTAACAATGATTTCCACCGATTGAAAGAGAGTTGGCATGGCTCGGTCCATTCAAATTGGCAAAGGCTACTGGTTATCAATCGATTAAGTGGTGTGGCCAGATGAGCAAGCCAACACAGATGTCGCCCATGCCACCGGATTTGGCCCAAAAACTGCATCACTTCTTTGGGTGTCTTAGGAGAAGGAGCCTCCAGTACGGCCTTCACCTTATCTAGATCAACTTGAATTCCGTGTTTTGAAATAATGTGTCCTAGCAACTTGCCATAGGAATACAGAGAATATAGATTTATTCGAGTTCAAGCACAAACGATATTCTCAACACTTTGAAAAACAACACCGTAAATGGTACAGATTCGCCAAAGTATCACGGGATAAAGAGAAGTCATCCAAGTAAACTCTCATGAATGTGGTGAGATAAGGAGAGAAAATTTCCTGCATACAACACTAAAATGTACTTGGAGCATTCCGCAGACCAAACCACATCACTGTACACGCATAAACACCCCAATTAGTTATAAATACTGTCTTTGGAATGTTTTGTTCCGACATTCAAACTTGATTATAACCACTATATCCATCTAAAAAGGAGTACATCTCTTGTCTTACCACATCATCTAGCATTGTGTCCAAAAATGGTAGAGGGAATGGATCAGGTACGATATCTGCATTTAATTTCCGATAGTCCACACAGATCCTTAATTGCTTATTCTTATAAGGAACTATGACAATAGGGGAAATCCACTCCGCATGCTCGATAGGGACAATAAACCCAACTTTCAGCAATCGATTTAGTTCTGCTTTGAGCTGGACCGCATAGTTAGGATTCATTCTATAGCTGGGTTGTTTAATAGGCTGAGCATCTGGTTTCAGCATAACCCTATGTTGATAGATACGCGTGTCCAACCCTTTCATATCCCGACAATCCCATGCAAACACATCAGAGAATTCACGTAGCAACTGCAACAAGTTATCCTGGAAGGTCTATGATAGTCTCGCCTTAATTTTTACTAGTCGTGGGTTGGTTTCATCACCTAAGTGGTAGGTAACCAACTGATCTTTCGGTACGTAGAGCTACCGGGGCATCCCCAAATCGTCTCCTGACTGGAGTAATTGTTGGAGCATCGTATCATCCAAGCTCTGTGTTGTACTTGATCCGTACTCACCAGCCAGTGGTACCACCGTACATGCTACCAGACTCTAGTTATCGGCCATCGTTTGTAAGTCCACAGTTTTGAGTGCCAGCAGATCCTTGTTGGCTTTGAGAAAAGCTTCCTCTTCATCATCGGAAAGACCATCCAACATGTGTACATGTTTGGCTACATAAGGTCGTGCATGCAGGTTGCAAGGCTTCATGTCATCCAGTGGAACAACATATTTACGGTGATTATTCTTAAAAACCAATTCCTGTGCTGACCAATCCTGAACTACCTTCCCTTGCTTTAACCATGGACATCCAAAGAGCAGGTTATAGTCAAGGCTAGATTCAGGTAATTCCAGAACACCAAAGGTCATTTTAAATACGACCCCTTGAAGAGTAATAGGAATATCATGTACTAATCCCACCGCATGAACTCGGGATTGATCAACTATTCGCACAAAAAATTGGACAGGTTCAATTTGTGTCCATCCCATCCATTGACAGAGTGCTGCTATTGCAATGTTTACACCGGAACCGCCATCAATTAACACTTGAGTGATTTTATGATTCTTATACTAGACCGTAATCAAGGGCACCATATGATCCACCGTCAGATCAAGTTCGGGCTGAATTGTGGCTGTCGAAGGAGCACATGAAGGTCCTGGAATGACCTATTGCCATTGTCGCCTGATGCGTGCCCCTGCAGGGCTTTGGGCAGAGAGTTGGTCTTTCCCTTTATGATCTTTATTTTTTAGTGAGCAGTTTTAGTCTTTGATTTTCTTCTTCTCCTCTTCTTGCTTGATTCCCCTTCCACACGTCCCTCCTCCTGAACTCTGTCATCCCCAACAGGATTTTTGTGGTGAGGTGAGTATCTCTGGATGACTTGCTGCTCTCGTTGATTAAGCAGATTGGCATGACATAACATGAATTCTTTCCATTGTCTCAACTTGACTCTGTCTTCTGTGTTGGTGCAGACCAATCACCAATTGAAGTTTGGAAGACAAAAGATGAAGATAAGATCAATTCTTGAAGCTTAGAAGATGGTTACATTCACAAGTTGAAAGAAATGTACACATATGTACATTAGTTAAGACATAGGTTACTTATACTTATGCTTTGACATAAGTCTGTACATATTTGCCTATAAATACTTTAGAAAAATGTCGGGGCAAATAGTGAGAGACAAGAGGAGACAATAGGAGAGTATGAGAATAGTGCATTTGTAAGTTGTAAGACTCAATAGAGTTCATAGGAATGAGAAGAAGTCTCTCTCACAACTCAGTTGTAATTTTCTGAAGAATAGCAGAAAAGTTGCGCCCGATGTTTCTGTGTTTTCTCCTCGTGTAGTAGATCTTTTGTGAATTCCTTTTGGGAATGTCTAAGTCCATAGTTAATCAATCTATGGCTAGAGTTTGAGAATCTAATTGTGATCAGGCTAAGAGAATTGTGTGTAGGAACATTTACATGTGAGAAAGTATTCACTGGTTCCTGAAACAGGTGCAAATTTCGATCTTAATGATTTGATCATTTCTCACTCCACAGTTTAAAGTTTTGTGCAAGTAAGCACTTAATCTTTAAGTTGAAAGGTAAGCTACTCGTGGCTAAAAGCATTTGCTTAAACGGGTTCTATACTGGGAGAACCAAAACTAAGAAGTTAGGGGTGTCCAAATCGACTTCTTAGAGGTGCAGATTTAGACATAGGTAACTTGGTAAGTAGATTTCTCAAGATCTACTGAATCTTTTGGAGTGATTTGACTTGGAGAAGGTGTGCAATCTTTAGGCGACACCTTGTGCAAAGTTTCATAAAAAACTTTACACATTTACTCAGTCAATGAGTAAGATTTATGCGGCATACTTTCTGAGTAATTTCCTTCTTCACAGTTTAGTTAAGATATTGATATTTGGTCATTGATCTCTTAAATTGGTGAAGGTTTTAACTTACTCTTGATATAGAGGTGTTCTAAATTCAAGAGTAGGTTGTTCTTTTGGAGATTAACACTCTCCATCAGTGGTATCAGAGTAGGAAGCATCAAAATTGAAGAAAAGGAGGATCCTGACTACTACAGCTACAAAGAATTTGACATCTGAAGATTCAAAGGGTGAAAGCTTGCAAGGAAAGCTTGAGAAGGAGATCATACGACATCAAGGAAGTCAAAAGGAGTATCATTCGAAGTAAAGGTAACCTTATACTTTATAAAGGTTGAAGAATTCAATATACAGGTGAAGGAAGGATGGGAGACTCTCTTCAAATAGAGAAGTTGGATAGAGAAAACTATCCTGCATGGTCAATGAGGATGGAAGCTCATCTAATGAGCAAAGATTTGATAGCTTACATTACAGGTGAAGAAGAAAAACCACAATTCAGAGATCCTAGTGTTCCAACTAGGGAGGAATTAACAGATCTGAAGAATTGGATGAAGAAAGATGCTCAAGCTAGGAGTATCATTTATATGGCAGTCAATGATTACTTGCTACCTCACATTAGAGGTCTTGAAAGTGCAAGTGATATATGGAATGCCTTGGAAGAGCATTTCCAAAACACCACAAAGTCAAGGAAGGCATCTTTATGGGCAGAATTTACAACTTTCAAGAAGAAGGCCTCTCAATCCATTTCAGACTATGTAACAAGGATGAAAGACATTGCAGATGCATTAGGAGCTGTTGATGAAGATATTGAGGAGGATAAATTGGTAAGGCAAATCCTTACAGGTTTGAGAGGTGATGACAAATGGAAGCCATTCATTTTGTCTACAGAATTATCACTTGATCATTTCACTCTTGATTTAAATCAGTTGCTAGGTCATATGCTAACATTTGAGCAAGATGTTAAAGGAGATGGTGACAAAAGTACAGGTCATGCAATGTACTCAAAGGACAAGAAGAAAGTTAACAAAGGAAAGCAACAATCAGGTGAAGATGAAGGCACAACTAGTCAAGCCAACTTCCTAAGAGGTAGAGGAGGTGGCAAAGGTAGAGGAAGAGGCAGGAACAACAAAGATGGAGCCAAAGCATGCTGGATTTGTGGTAAGACAAATCATTTGGCTAATGATTGTTGGCATAATAATCAGAGTAATGGAGGATACAATCAGAACTATAATTCAAGAGGAAGAGGTGGCATAAAT
Source organism: Ceratopteris richardii (assembly GCA_020310875.1). NCBI lineage: Eukaryota > Viridiplantae > Streptophyta > Polypodiopsida > Polypodiales > Pteridaceae > Ceratopteris > Ceratopteris richardii. Next base: position 51,938,327 of record CM035436.1, on the reverse strand, counting down.
CAAAGAGGTAATTTCAGAGGTAGAGGTAGTAGGGGTTACTTTGGAAGAAATGCAGGTAGAGGTTTCCAAAGTCAACAATACCACAATACCTACTACAATTATGCTTCAGATCAAAAGGAAGATTCAACATTGATAATGAATGCAACTTATGAAAGGCAGAATGAAGATCAAAGAGTCTTCTACATTGACTCAGGGTGTAGCAATCACCTGAGTGGTAATATAGCCTTGATGACTGATTTGAAAGAGGTATTAAAGACATGATTAATAATGGTTCAATGCTTGGATTGCATAATGTTGCAGGTCAACATATGACATACAGATGTGAGGCATGTCAATTAGGTAAGGCTCATAAGCAACCCTATTCCAAGCATGGGTTTATGTATTCAGAGAAACTTGAGTTGGTACACACAGATGTGTGGGGACCATCAAAGGACTTCAGTATCAATGGCTCAAGGTATTATGTGATTTATGTTGATGATGCTACCAGATGGATCACTATCTATGTGATCAAAGATAAATCAGAAGTATTCAATACTTTCAAACATTATCATATGTATGCAGAGAGAATTACAGGACATAAGTTGAAGAGACTAAGGTCAGATGGAGGGGGAGAGTATTTCTCTAATGAGTTCAGTGGTTACTTGTGGAATGCAGGTATAAAAAGAGAAGTTACTTGCAGGTACTCTCCTCAACAAAATGGTGTAGCAGAAAGGAGGAATAGGACTCTTGTTGAGTTTGCAAGGTCCATGATGAAGGAGAAAAATTGCCCAAATTATTTGTGGGCTGAGGCTATAAATACAGCTACTTATTTGGTCAATAGGCTACCTTGTAAAGCTTTGCAGGGTATGACACCTTATGAGGCATGGTGGGGTAAGAGACCTACACTAGACCATTGCAAAGTATTTGGATGTTTGGCCTATGCATATGTGCCATCACAATTAAGGCACAAATTGGAACCTAAAGCTGAAAAATATGTGTTTATTGGTTATGATGATAAGCAGATGGGATACAGGTTGTGGAATCCATCCACAAAACATTTTCTTGTATCAGAAGATGTTACATTTGATGAGCAAGGTACTTGGTATGCAAGTACTATCAATATTAATACAGATGATGAAGAAATTGTGAGCCAAAGGAAAGGTAAATCAAAGGTTCAGATATTTGATGAGCAAGAGAATAATGAAGTGCAGGTTGAAGTGGAAGAAACACCAAGATTTGATCCTGAATGTGAAGAACCAGAAACCTCAAGAAGTGGAGAACTTAGGAGGTCTACAAGGAACAAATGGCAACCTACAAGGTATAGCTATGATACTTCATTCTTGACTACTAAGGATTATGCTTACATGATTAAAGCAGATGAAGACCCTTCTACATATGAAGAGGCAAAAGGTAAAGAGATTTGGGAGAAAGCTATGTAGGAAGAATATGATGCATTGATGGAGAATCAAACATGGGATTTGGTTCCAAAGCCAAATAGTCAGAAGATCATTGGATGTAAGTGGGTTTATAAGACAAAAAGATTTGCAGATGGAAGTGTGTCTAGGTACAAAGCTAGACTTGTTGTGAAAGGGTTTGCTCAGACATATGGTATTGATTATGATGAGACTTATAGTCCTGTGGCAAAGATGACAACCATCAGGACACTTATAGCAATTGCTGCATGCAAAGGTTGGAAATTATGTCAATTAGATGTGAAGAATGCTTTTTTGAATGGTTACATTTCAGATGAAGTTTTCATGGAGCAACCTCAAGGATTCAGAGATGGAAGATATCCAGATTATGTGTGTAAGCTCAAGAGAGCTTTATATGGCTTGAAGCAGGCCCCAAGGGCATGGAATTATAGACTTGTAAAGTTCTTAAAAGAACTTGGATTTCAAGTATCAAAAGCAGATAGTAGCTTGCTTGTCAAAGCAAGTGATGATGGGTTTATTTACATGTGCATATATGTTGATGATATCATTCTTACAGGTACAGATGAGAAAGGCATTCAAAGCTTAAAGAAGCAAATGGAGAAAGAGTTCAAAGTCAGTGATTTGGGAGACTTGTCATACTTCTTGGGCATGGAGATTTCATACACTCAACATGGAGTGTATGTGACTCAAGAAAGGTATTTGAGGAACTTGTTAATCAAGTTTAAAATGGATGATTACAGGGTAGCACCTACTCCAATGGAGGTGAATCACAAATTAAGCAGATTTGGAGGTGAAGAATTCAAGGACATGAAGCAATATCAGAGTTTGGTTGGTAGTCTTATCTATGCTACATTAACTAGACCTGATTTATCATATGCAGTTGGGGTTTTGTCTCAATTTATGCATTGTCCTAGGAAAGAGCATTGGATTGCAGGTCAAAGAGTGTTGAGGTACATTAAGGGTACACTCAAAGAAGGTTTGTATTATGGTTTTACATCAGATACAAATATCAAGATCTATAGTGATGCAGATTGGGCAGGTAATCTAGATGATAGAAGGTCAACCTATGGATACATGTGTTATGTGGGAGCTAAGTTAATCTCTTGGTGCTCAAAGAAGCAACATACAGTTGCTTTGTCATCTACAGAAGCAGAATACAAAGGCATGGTTGAAGCTGCAAAAGAAGTGATTTGGCTTAAGACTCTCATGAAGAGTTTTGACACTATACAAAGCATACCTATCGTTTATGGTGATAACATGAGTTCATTATATCTAGCTGCTAATCGTGTTTTTCATGCCAGGACCAAACACATTGAGATACAGTATCACTTTTTAAGAGAAAAGGTGATGGATAAGGAGATTGAAGTCATACATACTTCAACAAAAGATCAGATAGCTGATATGCTTACAAAGAGCTTGGATGGACCAAAGTTACAGAAGTTCAAAGACATGGCAGGCATAAAGAAGATAAGAGAAACCTCAATTGATGATTGAGGGGGAGTTGTTGGTGCAGACCAATCACCAATTGAAGTTTGGAAGACAAAAGATGAAGATAAGATCAATTCTTGAAGCTTAGAAGATGGTTACATTCATAGGTTGAAAGAAATGTACACATATGTACATTAGTTAAGACATAGGTTACTTATACTTATGCTTTGACATAAGTCTGTACATATTTTCCTATAAATACTTTAGAAAAATGTCGGGGCAAATAGTGAGAGACAAGAGGAGACAATAGGAGAGTATGAGAATAGTGCATTTGTAAGTTGTAAGACTCAATAGAGTTCATAGGAATGAGAAGAAGTCTCTCTCACAATTGAGTTGTAATTTTCTGAAGAATAGTAGAAAAGTTGCGCCCGATGTTTCTGTGTTTTCTCCTCGTGTAGTAGATCTTTTGTGAATTCCTTTTGGGAATGTCTAAGTCCATAGTTAATCAATCTATGGCTAGAGTTTGAGAATCTAATTGTGATCAGGCTAAGAGAATTGTGTGTAGGAACATTTACATGTGAGAAAGTATTCACTAGTTCCTGAAACAGGCGCAAATTTTGATCTTAATGATTTGATCATTTCTCACTCCACAGTTTAAAGTTTTGTGCAAGTAAGCACTTAATCTTTAAGTTGAAAGGTAAACTACTCGTGGCTAAAAGCATTTGCTTAAACGGGTTCTATACTGGGAGAACCAAAACTAAGAAGTTAGGGGTGTCCAAATCGACTTCTCAGAAGTGCAGATTTAGACATAGGTAACTTGGTAAGTAGATTTCTCAAGATCTACTGAATCTTTTTGGAGTGATTTGACTTGGAGAAGGTGCGCAATCTTTAGGCGACACCTTGTGCAAAGTTTCATAAAAACCTTTACACATTTACTCAGTCAATGAGTAAGATTTATGCAGCAGACTTTCTGAGTAATTTCCTTCTTCACAGTTTAGTCAAGATATTGATATTTGGTCATTGATCTCTTAAATTGGTGAAGGTTTTAACTTACTCTTGATATAGAGGTGTTCTAAATTCAAGAGTAGGTTGTTCTTTTGGAGATTAACACTCTCCATCATTCTGGTGCCTGTGTATGATCTGCAAAGAAACTCAATTCGTAGGCCACCATCGTGGCATTAAGAATCGAAGACATTTTTATAAAAATCTCGGGGTCTATTTTAAAAAATCAAGTGAAAAATGCTTCTTCAAAAGTCTGCATGTAGGTACTGGGAAAAAAACATAAGCCTTGAGTATATAGCCATAAGTGTTAATCGGCTCGGTATAGTTGATAGAAAAAAAATGAGGGCGTGTGATCCCTGAATAATGTCGATGAAGTTCAAAAAGGTATATTGAGCATGCTGAAACACTTTAACAACTGTAAGTAACATGCTCAAAATATTGGTAGTCATCTTAATGGCTAGATCGAGTACATGTGCATAGCAAGCTATCCAAAATTTAATTATCTTGATCACGTATTCCTCTGTCGATAAATAATAACGAGGTGGACTTGGTAGTAGTGGATAGTTGAGCCACTGATTATTGATGCTTCCTTGGCGTTGACCTTCCCAAAATTGCATCCAGGAGCATCTTTTGGGTACTGTTCAAAAAGATGGATTTACCTGAAGTATGTAGAGTGATGATTCCCAGTGTACCCTTAGGGTCAGATTCTTCTCCAAACACTTCCTTCTCCATATGGGATTAGCTTTGTCGAATTCCTCTTGAGTGTAGGTGAATGTTTGCATGCTAAATTGGAGGTTGCTATCTAGCTCTTTATTGGTTGTGTTCTTTATATATTGTCATGTTTGCTCCTTCAGTAAACCATATGGTACATTGAATGGTCTCATTATTTGTTCCAAATTCTTGCTTTTGATCTTCGCTTCCTTCATGACCTTTACCACTTGTTCTTCAAAATCTTCAGTAAGTTGGGACACCAGTAGTGCCCTCTCGTGCCGGCTCAGTTCTGCAATATCCCGATGATTTCTTTCAGAGTGGATCTCCGTTTCCTCCCTTATCGGTGAATGATGTAAGGGCAGAGAGAGAGGATGTACCTCAATCTCCTCAATAGCCACTGTGAAGTGTGAAACTACTGGTGTCCCCTCTGTTATTTTCTATGCTAGTTGATCTTGTAGTTGCTTGATCAATTCATCTTTGTTTTTAATCTCCTCGATGGCCTTCAGAGTCGTTTCTTTATTTTTTAGGAGCTCCTCGCCAATGGCCGCGAGTTGATTTGCATCTTCATTGCATTGCTCAAAATATTTGTTTTCTGCAACCTTCCACTTCTTTCTCAGTTCTGCTGTGTCATCCATATACCTTTTCTCCCATTCTGCAATGATGGCCTACTCTTGCTTGAGCTGATCTTCATACATAGCTATCTTTTCTTCCAATGCTTTTGTGTCCTTTTTTGGCACTTCAGGAGCTTCTATCGATTGATTACATAGAAGGGCTGTCATCAGCTCCTTGTTTTTCTTTTGTAAGTTCTCTGCTTCTTCCATGTATACTTTGATTTGTGATTCAAGTATTTTGCTTCTGGCATTCATGCGTGTTTTCTCGGCCCTCGCTAGCGTCATATTTACTTTGTAAATCCTGTAATTGTTCTTTTAGTTTCTTATTTTCTGTCTCGAGGGTGTTGCATTGTTGCTTGGCCTCTTGGAATGCCTTCTCTTTCTCAACTATGTTCTTTTGTTCTTGAATCAATTGGGCAGAGAGATTCTCACCGATCTCTTGGAACCGCATTGCCCTGTCATATTCAGCATCAACTTCAAGCATTGTTGAGTGTCCATGGAAATTTTGATCATGTTTTGAACCACTGGCTTGAGCTGAGTGACATCCACATTTAACCAAGTTTTTGGGATGCTTGGAGCTTCCCCTGTTTGTACATCCTTTCCATGCTCCACATGTACGGTTTCGTTATGTGGTTGCCTTCTTTGAAGCTGTTCTTCATGTTCTCTGCTTTCTTCTTCTTTGTTGACAATCTTCGTTGCACTCCCTTGAAATGTAACATCCATAGGGGAGGGTTCTGCCACTACCCTTATTGGTGTAAATGGTTCTAATTCTTCCATTGTATTATCCTCTGGTTCTTCCTTGGGATTTTGGAATAAGACCTCTCCAGCAAGCAGAGTCTCTTGGATTTGAATGTTAGAAGCCTCATTCAATTTAATGACATGTACTCTTTCTTGGGAGGCCTCCTTCCCTGCGGTGTCTAGACTGGAGTTGATGGGCATTTGATCTGCCTTCATTCCTTCCTCTTCCACATTCTTTTTCACTTCATTTAACTCCTCCCATTGTCCATCATCCTTGGAATCACTTCAAATGTCTACATTCAACATGGAAGTGTCTGGTTCTTCTTGTGCATATGATGAGGAGCTTGAATTTATTAAACCCAATTCCCTATATCTATGGACCTTGGTCAGCCTTTTCCTTTGTTCAAACTCTTGATGGGCTTGTTGGTAATGGTGTCCTTGTACAGATAGATTTACTTGACCTTCTGTGTACTGGTTTGTGGCTTCCATTGCTTTGGCCAATTCTTCTTCAGTGATAGATTGACGGTCTTCAAGTCTCGTTCAAGGAAGCACATGTGCTCTTTTGGTGGCTGGAGCTTTTGCTTCTGCTTGCATCATTTCCCTTAGTCTTTTGGTACCTCTCATTCTAGGTTGGGAGCTTGTTTTTGCTTCCTTAATGACCTTGGATCCCTTTTTCTTCCTAGGGATTTTTGCAACCTTTGCATATTTGGCCATGGCTTCTGATGATGGCATCTCTCTCAAATGATCTCTAATGCCCAAGGCATGATATATCAATATAGTCAATGCCACATTTCCATTCAAAAATTTCTTGTGATTCCACTGCTTCTTTGCCTCGAACAGTCGCTCTTGAATACAGGGAGTCATATTGACTTGATTTCCAATTTGCTTAATAGCATGTGACAACATTTGTGCTACGATCTTTTGTGGATCAGTGTACCTGTGCATGTTAGGAAATCAAAAGTGTTGGTGGATGAGTCTCACTTCGTCTTCAATATCAATGCAATTAATGTCATTGAAAGTTCGGGTCTTTGCTCCTCGACTTTCCTCCTTCAAGACAATGGTCCCGTCCTTCTCCCATCCAAAAGCTTCTTTGATTAGATCATGTGTGAATTGTATTATGACCCATTCACCAACTGCATCTAAGGCTCTGGCCTCTGGCACCAATGGATCATGTAGGGCAGGCTGCAAAGTGTTCATAACTTGGGCACATCATTGAAAATTGGGTTTGTATAAAGGTAACTCAAAGTATTTATGAATGCCTTCCTTCTTCATAATGTCCATGGTTGATGTGAGCTCATGTACTACCTTAAAGTCTTTGGACATCACAGGGAACTGGTGATCTGATCTGTATCCATGATTTTAATGGTTACTAGGAATAAGAAATCCCCTGCTGGTTGATTATCTCTGAACCAATGACCTTTTGCTTTAGTCACACTTTGCATAGGGAATTCCAACACTTCCTCTTGAATGGTAGCTTTAGAGTCTTCAGAAGACATCTACACTTGTAATGAAAAGAGCATTAGCTTCTGTAGAAGACATATCATTTAGTGGTGTTTTGTAATGACATTTTGTTCGCAGTGTCACTCCATTCCCTTGGTTGCATAAGTAAGATCTCTTACCACATATCTTTTTTTTCATTTTCACTTTTGAAAGAAAACAAGAATCTGGATAGCCGAAGCTTATTTCTTTACATAATAGGTCCATTCCTATGAAAATAGAAGCTATGACCTGCCCCCAAGTGGAGAATGTGCACCACTAAATCTGTCATGTACATCATGTGCCGAATGCTTGGCCTCGTAATGTGGCCCTATCATGCATACTTTATGTGCATTTGATGCTTCATTTGTGCAACCAAAATCCTCTTGGTTCTGCTGTTCCAACCCTTGCTGTTGCTTGGGTTTCCATATCCATTTCATAGTCGAATTTTTATGCCTTGTCTTTCCTTCGTTTTGTTGTGCTGCATATGTTTCCTCTTTCTTTTTTGTTATCCGAGTTGTTGGGTTCCTTCTTTTCCGGTATCTGTGACAGGTCTCACTTGGCTTTATGGTGTTGTTGTGTCGATATAATGTTACTTCCTGCTTGTCTATTTCTTGAGTGGCCACTTGTTTGAACTTCTTTGGAATCCATATTTTTTGCTGCATTCTTTGAGCTTCCACTAATGCCTTTGGAAGCCATACCCTCATAAGTCACTTTGTTTCTGATTTTGGAGAAGAAGAACCCTTGTCCATCCTTGTCTTCCTATGATGAATGACATGTACTGGCTTTGCCTTCTCTGATTCCTTTGCTTGATCATTGCGAACCCATTGTATGTTAGCATTTCCTGATGGTGAGAAGCTGATAGTGGGTTTCCATGCAGACGATCTCTTTTTCTCATAAGCGGCTTTAGGAGCATTGTCCTCCTCGGTTCCCTTCTGTTCACCAATCAAGTTGGATGAATCTAATTTCTTCGTGGGTGATTTGGGGTTTGAAATTCTTTCTTCCATTGGACCTTCTTCTGGTTGAGTTGTGATGGAGTCCTTTGCTATGCTCTCTTCTACAAGTTGTTTGGTATTGTGTTCATGGGAGGGTTTCTCTACTAATAGACTAAAGATTTCCTTGTGCCCTGTCTTGACGGAGATGTATCCTTGAGCTAGGTGGATGCTCACTTCATTCTCAATGATCCAGTCTTGTCCTAGGATTAAGTTCTCGATTAGATTCTCATTTCTGCACACTAGAACGCATTGTTCCATAGTTGAATTTCCTAGGTGGAGAGATAATGTAGCTTCTCCAATGCATTCTATAATTTGACCTCCCACACCTACCATGTGTGCTTTCATAGGTGCTATAATCGTTCGGAGATCTCTGATGACAGTACTTCGTAAGCAGCTGAGTGCTGCTCCCGAATCTATCAATGCCTCTATTAGCTGGTACTCTGTCGTTCCAATTCCTAAGTTCAAGTAAGGCTGGGACATGCGGATATTGGTTGTGTCGGACTTATGAACCTGATAGCTATCCATGGTAATAGGCTCTTCTTCTTGTAGATACCGTTCATCTCTTTGCCTTACTCATTCTTTCCGTTTCTTGATATGCTCTAAGGCTTCTTGCCGTGCTTCCTCTCTAATCCGGTCTTCCTCTCTCTTCCTATTTTGCACACCTACAAGGCATGCTAACATTTGGTCCGTCAATGGCTCCATATATCCTTTTACTCCACATCCACTTATGTAGTTAGGAAGAACATCTCCATCCAGAGTAGCTAGATTAACCACTCCACTAGTGGAAATCCTATTGATTATAAGGGATCCATATCCGCGCTTTTGTAATTTCTTGGCATGTTGCTTCAAGGTGTAGACCAGAACTAAGTCTCCTTCTTTTAATCTTTTGTCTTTGATGTGCACATCATAATATGCCTTTTGTCTTCTCTTGGCCACATAAATTCGTGCAACCGCTTGTATTCTCCTCTCATGTAGCTTCTCAATTTGGTCTGGTTGCTTGGATAACTCATGTCCTGTCCATTCATACTGTTGGGATACTCTCAAAGTTGGCACTAAAAAATCGATCGACAGGATTGCGTTCTGTCCATACACTAGATTGAATGGTGTGGTTCCAATGGCAGCCTTGTAAGCAATACGGAAGGCCCAAATTTCATGATGCAATTGTTTGTCCTAGTCTGACCTTCCACTAGTGACTATCTTTGTCAATACTGTGCATAAAACCTTATTGGAACTTTCTGCTTGACCATTGGCTTGGATCACCAAGAATTCATTCATTAAGGAATCTATTACTTCATTAATGAAATGCATTCCTCGGTCACTCACTATCTCTATAGGGAGTCCAAAGCGAGTAAAGATGTGCTCAAAAAGAAACTTAGTCGTGGTCTGAGCATCATTTTTTCTAGTAGCTTTTGCCTCTACCCATTTGGTCAAATAATCCGTAGCTACTATTATGTATTCGGCATGTGACCATTTGGCTGGTGGGTTAATGGGTCCTATGAAATCAATACCCCGTTTGGAAAATGCTCTAGTGCATACCATAGGTCTCGATGGCATGTCATCTCATCGAATCGGGTATTTGGCCCTTTGGGATGTCTCGTAACTTCGGACATAGGTGTCAGCATCCATATGTAGAGTTGGCCACCACAAGCCTGTAAAGAGGATCATTTTTATAGTTCTCTCGGCTGAAAAATGACCTCCCGCAGCACCTACATGTGCCATCTCTAATATGGGTAAGTATTCTCCTTCATGCACACATAGCCGTAACTGATTATCTTTTCCTCTCTTGAACAATTGTCTTCCCATGATTACATAATCCTTACTCATTTCCTCTAGGGACCGTTTTCTGACTAAACTAATTCCTTCCTCGTGCTTTCGTGTCTTTATAATTTCACTAATGTTTCACTCCAGTTGGGTGCTATTGTAGAGAAAGGTAAAGATGTGTGATCATCTGGTATGGTTTCCTGACATTCCATGCAATTACTTATGTAATCATGCACATCTTTAGGCATATCAGGCCAGTATACCCCTAGTCGTTTCAATTCTCTTAGAGTTTCATGAGTACCTTTGTGCGTTCTCCATTTGTGTACATGGGCTTGTTCAATCAACTTCTTCTGTTCATCTTCCTCTACACATCTCGACACTATGCCGTTGGGTTCCTTATAATACACACTTCCTGCAATGATGTGTAAGTTGCATGATTGCAGAATTTCCATTTTACTTTCTTTGTTGATTGAGTGTTGTGGGCCATGAGTGAGTACTAGAATTAGCTTCTCTACCCACTTGGGACACACTTCTAAGTTAAACAGATAAGTGTCTGGTACTCCGCTTGGTGGTTCTCCATGAGTTAGTCTAGAGAGATGATCTTCCCTCACATGGGTATTACCTTTCTTTACGATTACTTCAAAATCAAACTCCATCAATAGCAGAAACCATCTCACAAGTCTTCCCGTATTACAAGGCTTATTGACTAGGTACAATAAGGCTTGATGATCTATGAAGAACTTGAATTTGTTGGCTAAGAGATAGTGTCTAAATTTTTTCACAGCATACACCATTCCTAATCCTTCTCTCTCAGTAGTCGTATAATTTCTCTCTGCTTGATTCAGTTGTCTACTCGCATAGGCAATTGGATGGTCCAACTTTCCTTCATCTGTCGACTGAGCTAAGATACATCCTATTGCGTAATTTGAAGCATCCACAAGAATATGGAAAGGCTTGTTCCAATTCGGTGTTTTCAGAATTGGGGCTGTGCTAAGTCACCTTTTTAACTCGTTAAATGCCTTTTCACATTCATCAGTCCAAGTGAATTGAGTCAACAATCCATATAAAGGTTTGGCAATTATGGCATACATGTGGATAAATCGACGATAGTGTCCACAATGTCCCATAAATGCTTGCACTTCTTTTGCATTCTTTGATCTAGGAAGTTCTAAAATGACCTTGATCTTGTCTTCATCTGTAGATATTCCGTTCCTAGACACTACGTGTCCTAAAATCTTCCCTTGTCTTACCATGAAGACACACTTCTTGGGATTCAGGCAGACTATATTGTCAGCACTTATCAAATATTTTCCGCAATTCAGGAATGTGGTCTTGCCTTTGATTTGAATATGTACATAGGTCATCTACATACACTTCCATACTTTTATTTAGGAATTCTTTGCAAAAGTGAGACATCAACCTTTGGAAAGTAGCCAGTGCGTTAGTGAGTCCAGAGGGCATCACTCTGAAAGCATAGACTCCCCATTCAATAGCGAATGCGGTCTTATGTTGATCCTATGTAGCAATAGCTACTTGGTTGTATCCAGAGAATCCATCTAAGAAGCTATAGACTCTTTTCGTGCAACTCTTTTCAAAAGGTGATCAGTGATAGGTAATGGATAACTATCACGAATCGTGGCTGCATTGACTTTCTTAAGATTAATGCATACTCTCAGCTTTCCGTTCTTTTTATGCACAACAACTAATGGCGACACCCATTCGGTGTGTTCTATCTCATAAATGAATCCATCTGCTAATAGCTTGTCTATTTCTTCTTTTATTTTAGTAGCATAGACCTCGTTATATGTGTAAAGGTGTTGTTTTGATGGTTTTGCCTCCGATGTCATTGGTATTCTATGAGAACAAATGGACGGTTCCACACCCTTGAGATCCTTATAGGTCCAAGCAAATATATCTCAATACTCTCGGATCAATTGTATCAATTCTTCTTCCTCTTCTGTCGACACATCTTTTCCTATGTATGTACATCTTTCTTCTCCATCTTCTACTGTCACTATGATTTTTTTGTTTGTTCCTTTTTGTTGTACGCTTCTCCTTCTCTTGCCTCTCTCTTAGGCATTTGAATAGCTATTTTTCTCTCTTCTACTTCATACCTTTTGAAATGCTCCGGAACCTCAAAAAGATCAAGGTTTGGTTCGATCTTACTCACACTTTCCTCCTATTTTGGTATTATAGGGGCTGCTTCTATTTCTAATACTTTGGTCATTCCATACTTTTCTTTGGTTCGAATGGCTTCAAGGTAACATTCTTCTAAATCAAATTTTGATTCCATTTCTATGCTCTCATATTCTTCTTTCCATTCCTTTTCCAATATTTCTCATGCTTCCACTTCTTGAAGGACAACCATGTACAAATTTACGTCCTAGCCTTCTTCATCCACACATTCATTCATCATCAGAACTTCTTCATTCACACATACATCCAGGGTTTCTAGGATTTCCATCCAACCGTGCGGTTCAAATGCGTCGTCAGGGAAGATTTGAGGCATGTACATTGGGTCCTCTATGGGTCGATAATTAGGATGTCCTATGGCCCAATATTGCATCTTGTTATTGTTGGAGCAAGTCTATGAAAAGCCTAAGTATTGGCTTGAGTCCCACAAAGTCATAGAAGAAGCCTTAAAATGAAGACTATGTAAAGTTCACTTGTGAACTACCTCTTGTAATTTTTTGAAGAGTTTACTTAATGTAAAAGTAAGAGAATCTTAAGTGGTTGAGTCCACATGATCAAAAAGGGAAAGAGGAGCCATGAATTCGTGATTTGTGGTAGGTAGAGAATCAAATCAATCATTGATTGATTGGAGAGTGATTGAGGGAAGTTAGCCTCCCAAACTCAACTATAAATAGATGGGAGTTTTAGTCGTGGTTAGAGAGACCTATGTGAAGACCTCCAAGAGCTTAGCTTTATGCCATATCAAGGTGTGATTACAAGGCACACATATGTATCAGTAAGTCATTGTATTGTACAAGCAATATACTTTCATTTTCATGATTATTTGAGTTCATATGTCCATGTTCTTGTGAAGTGTACTACTCACTGCCATTACTCTCAGTTTTCTCAGTCAGATTGCAGAGATTGTTTCTCTGAGCTTGGTGCATTATTTTTAGTGATTTGACTTGGTAAAGTTAGCTCTATAAGTCTACTATATGCTCACAAATTTTCATGTCATTTGGATGTTTCAATCTTTAGTTATGTTCAGTTGAAGTCAACAGTATCTGTTCATCTTCACTTCTCTGTCAGGTACCCAATTTTTTACTCATCTTGTTAGAGCCATTTCTCAGTGATTACGTATCCAAATTCAATGATTTAAAGCTTGTTGGATTCAGATTAATGTCTAGTATAACCATACAAAAATTTTCATGATCATTGGATTCCTACATTTTGAGTTATGTTCATTTTTCTGCTCACTGGTCTCAAACTGCAGCAGCCCATGAAAATCAGGATGATGTCATCACTTGTTAAAACTCATTCTCAGTGTGTGGTTTATTATTTTTGATGAGATTACTCTTGAAAGTTAGCTCTTTAAGCTATCTAGACTTCCCCAAGAGGAATTAAGTTAATTGCTGCTGTGCTAAGAGAATTATGTAAAACACTGGACAGGTGTATGAACCAAGAATACCAAGTTTTCACCTCTGAGCTAACTCCAACTTATCGGTTTTGATCTATCTTTTTGAGAGTGATCTTCCAAGGTACATAGGGTGTCTAATACATCCATTGGCAAGCTGAAAGGGCCCACCATATACTCCTGGAGTTCATTTGGCTGGTGTAGATCAAGGATTTTGCAACACCTCTTCATCTTCAAGCACATACCTATCCATCTCTTCACAGTGGTATCAGAGCAACGTTGGACAACATGGAAGATGGATTTCCTTCATCAATTGAGAAATTGGACAGAGGTAACTACTCAGCTTGGTCATTAAGAATGGAAGCTTATCTCCAAGGTAGAAGTTTATATGGTTATATGGCTGGAGATGAAGTTATGCCAAGTTTCAGAAACAAAAGTCAACCAACACAAGAAGAGCAAGAAAGATTGAGCACATGGTGCTCCAAGGATGCACTTGCAAGGTCTTAACTCCTCAACTCTATCTCAGATTTTTTTGTTGCCTCACATTAGAAGTTGTAAGACATCTCAGGAAGTGTGGGATGCACTTGAAGCTTTCTTTTCTTCAAGTACCAAAGCTAGGAAGCATCAACTATGGCTGGATTTCACAACTCTCAAGAAGGCTCCCAAACAAAATGTGATTGATTTTGTCACAAAGCTCAAGGACATAGCAGATCAGTTGGGAAGCATTGGAGAGGTAATAGATGAAGAGCAAATTGTAAGGTAGGTCATCAACGGCTTGAAGGCAGATGACAAGTGGGAAGCATTCACCACAACTATGGATTTGTACATGGACATGCATGTACCTGATTTCAATACACTCATTGGACAACTACTTACTCAAGAGGCAAAGCTGATAAAAAATGGAGAAAGCTCTAAAGGTAATCAATCTTCAGCTTTATACACTGATAAAAGCAAGTCCAAAGATAACAAAGGAAAGGCAAAGAAAGTGGATGATGAAGCAGGTACATATCAAGCTAACTATGCAGGTAGAGGAAGACATGGCAGAGGTAGAGGAAGAGGAGGTAGACAAGGCAGGGGGAGATCCCAAGGTTCCAACTCATGTTCTATTTGTGGACTAACTAATCATACAACTGAAAATTGCTTTAGGAATTCCAGGAATCAAAGAGGAAGAGGATACAATAGAGGAAGTTATGGCTACTCAAGAGGAAGGTTCAACAACTACCATGGCAACTACAACAACTACAATCATTCAAACTATCAAGGAGGCTACAAAGGAAGGAGAGACTACAATAACTACACAGAAGACTCAAACAAAGAGGATTCATTATTGATCATGAACATGGCTATGCCACAAGGTAAATCTGATGAGCATGTTTTCTACATAGATTCAGGTTGCTCAAATCATGTGGCAGGAAATGTGGCACTCCTATCACATTTAGAAGATCCAAGGAATAAGCATGAGGTACAAACAGGAGATGATACAAAACATCTAGTGGAGAAAATAGGCAATGTCAAAGCACCTGATGGAAACATCAACCTACTCAGTAAGGTACTCTATGTCCCTACCATTACAAAGAATTTGATAAGTGTTGGGCAGATAGTAGAGAAAGGGTTGCAAGTCAAGTTCACAAAGGCAGGAGCATTTGTTGAAGATCCAAGTCAAGGATTCAGAAAAATTGCAAAAGGTGAAAAGACAGGTAGATTGTTCACATTTGAATTACAAGACACTAGAAACATTGCTCTCTTTAATTATGGTAGTCAGACACTCACAGAATTGGAAGTATGGCACAAAAGGTTGGCACATATTGGTGAAAGGTCATCAAAGCAAATTTGCAGGGACCAAAGTGTACTTGGACTCCCTAATTTGTCAAAACAACATATGATTTATAAGTGTAGTGCATGTCAATTTGGAAAGTCTCACAGGTTACCATTCATGAAGAAAGGTTATATGCATGGAGATCTCTTGGAGTTGGTTCATACAGATGTATGGGGACCTAGCAAGGAAGCTTCAATATCTGGATCAAGGTATTATGTCTGCTTTATTGATGATTGCAGCAGATGGACTATCCTATTCTTTATGAAACACAAAGATGAAGTTTTTTCATTTTTCAAAAGATATTTGGCTCTTGTGGAGAATCAAACAGGTAAATCACTAAAAAAGCTAAAGTCAGATGGAGGGGGAGAATACTTCTCCCATGAGTTTGATTCTTTTCTTCAAGAAAGAGGAATCAAAAGAGAGGTAACACAAGGTACACTCCTGAGCAAAATGGAGTGGCAGAAAGGAGGAATAGGACAATTGTTGAAGCTGCAAGGTCTATGTTAAATGAAAAGCATTTACCTAATCATCTATGGGCTGAGGCTGTATCTACAACCACTTACTTGATTAACAGATTGCCTTCAAAATCCCTTGATGGGATGACTCCATATGAGGCTTGGAATGGAAGAAGACCAAGCTTAGATCATTGTAAAAATTTTTGGATGTATTGCTTTTGCTCATGTTCCTTCACAGGTTAGAGGCAAGATGCATCCAAAGGCAGAAAGGTGTGTATTTATTGGATATGACAACAATCAAAAGGGCTACAGGTTATACAACCCTACCAACAAAGGATTCTTGGTAAGCAGAGATGTAGTTTTTGATGAGAACAATTCATGGTATGAATTGCATTCTTGAATGGTTGGATAACAGAAGAGGTATATATGGCACAACCACCTGGTTTTGAGAATCAAGTTTATCCTGATTATGTGTGTAGACTTAACAAAGCATTGTATGGTCTCAAGCAAGCTCCGAGAGCTTGGAATTTCAGGCTTGTTTCATTCTTGCAGGACAAAGGCTTTCAACCAAGCAAGGCAGATCCTTCACTCTTTATCAAAAAGAGTAACTCTGAGGTTATCTACCTATGTGTATATGTAGATGATATTATATTGACAGGAAATGATGCAGATGGTATGAAGAAGATCAAAGATCAAATGAGAGAAGAGTTCAAGATAAGTGATTTGGGTTCACTTACCTACTTCCTAGGTTTGGAAGTTGTCTACAAAGATCATGGTTTGTTTCTCATTCAAAGAAAGTACATTAAGGACATGTTGGCAAAATTCAAGATGCAAGATTGTAAGATTGCAGGTACTCCAATGGAGATCAATCACAAATTGAGCTCACATGAAGGTGAACTCATAGAGGACATCACATCATATCAAAGTCTAGTGGGTAGTCTCAACTATGCCACATTGACAAGAGTAGATATATGTTACAGTGTGAGTGTGCTAAGTCAATTTATGCACACACCAAGGAAACCACATATGGATGTTGCCAAAAGGATTCTCAAGTATCTCAAAGGAACTATAAATGAAGGAATTTATTATCCTTATGTATCTGATTTAGGTTTGAAGCTATTTTCTGATGCAGATTGGGCTGGCTCCAAAGAAGATAGAAGGAGCACTTCAGGTTATCTTACCTTTGTAGGTTCAAAGCTTATTTCATGGTCATCCAAGAAGCAACCCATAGATGCTCTCTCTTCTACTAAAGCTGAATACAGAGGTCTTGCCATAGCTACACAAGAAGCTATGTGGATGAAGACATTGTTCAAAGATCTTGGATTGGAGTTTGGAACTCCAACTATTTATGGTGACAATATGAGTTCTATTCATTTGGCTGCTAATCCTATTTTTCATGCAAGGACTAAACATATTGAAGTTCATTATCACTATGTACGAGAAAAGGTTCTAAGCAAAGAGATCAACAATATCTGTTCATCTTCACTTCTCTGTCACGTACCTGATTTTTTACTCATCTTGTTAGAGCCATTTCTCAGTGATTACGTATCCAAATTCAATGATTTAAAGCTTGTTGGATTTAGCTTACTGTCTAGTATGACCATACAAATTTTCATAATCATTGGATACTTAAATTTTGAGTTATGTTTATTTTTCTGCTCACTGTTCTCAAACTCTAGCAGCCCGTGAAAATCGGGATGATGTCATCACTTATTAAAACTCATTCTCAGTGTGTGGTTTATTATTTTTGATGAGATTAATCTTTAAAGTTAGCTCTTTAAGCTACCTAGACTTCCCCAAGAGGAATTAAGTTAATTGCTGCTGTGCTCAGAGAATTATGTAAAACACTGGACATGTGTATGAACCAAGAATAGCAAGTTTTCACCTCTGAGCTAACTCCAACTTATCTGTTTTGATCTATCTTTTTGAGAGTGATCTTCAAAGGTACATAGGGTGTCTAATACATCCATTGGCAAGATAAAAGGGCCCACCATATACTCCTGGAGTTCATTTGGCTGGTGTAGATCAAGGATTTTGCAACACCTCTTCATCTTCAAGCACATACCTATCCATCTCTTCACAGTTATCCTCTTTCTTGGCATCTTTACACATCCATAATTGGGCATCCTCATGCATCCAAGATTGATCGCTTGATCCAACACTATGGATAGACAAATCATCCTCCTCCTTATGTATGGGGTTCCATTGTAGTGAGGGTACATCTCGATATGCAAATGTATGAAAATTTATCCTGGTGGTCTTTCCTTGATGTTGAAGGTATAATGAGTCTCGTCCCCAATCTTGTACTACCCTAAGCTATCTCATGAAGGGTCGTCCTAATATCATCTCATAGATATTTGCTTTTCCAAATTGACAGATGGCTAAAGTATGCTCAAATTCAACTCCACAGGTGGTCAATTTGATATTTTCTAATATTCCAAATGGTTTCTCCACATGGCCATCTGCTAATTGAAGCTTCATATGAGTGGGTCATAGGGCAGGCTTTCCCCATTTCTCCCAAATATCTTTGGTAGCAATACCTACTCCTGCTCTGGTGTCTAATATGGCTTTAGTCATGTATCCATTATAAGTGACAGGTAGGCATGTGTTACCCTCATCTCCTTCACTGAATTCTCTAACCTTATCCACATGGATTTGTACATTAGATGGGTTTTCATTTCCCTTGCTTTCCTTTTTGTTTCTTTTCGTGTTCTAACTTCAATTGTCTCGCTAATTTCCTTTTACTTTCCCTCGTACTATGGGCGCACGGAAGATTATGGATTCTCTTTTGTATTCTCCCGTGTAGTTTGATAAGGTAGAAATACTCTGGGACTCCTCCCTATTTTTGTCTAGTATCAAAACTTCCTCATATATTTCTTCCATGTTAGGCCCTGGTTGGTGATCTTCCACCTCTAATTCCTCAAAAGGAGGTTTTGCAACTCCATTCTTTTTCCATTGATCTTCTTGAATTCTATTCCACAACTTCTTTGGCCAGTCAGCCTCTAAATCAAGAACTGTGGACATAGGTTCGTCCTGGGTTTTCAATAGTTCTGGTTTATCATCTTTCTCTTTTGGTTCCTTGTCCTTGGCTTTAATACAATCCTTGTATGATCTCCTGATATTCTTGACTCAGGTAGAGCTAGGATAGTCTTCTCTAGAGTGGCTTGAGCTACCTCTATGAGTTTTCTGCATATCGTGTTGGTGCAGACCAATCACCAATTGAAGATTTGAAGGACAAAGGATGGAGATGAGATCAAGTTTTGAAGCAAAGAAGATGGATACATTCACAGGATGAATGATATGTACACATATGTACATTAGTGAAGACATAGATCACTTAGAGTTTTGAATAGTCATAAACTTGTACATATTTGCCTATAAATATTTTGGAAAAATGTCGGGGCATAGTGTGGAGACAATAGAAGATCATGAGAATAGTGTATTGAGAAGTAGAGAGTGTCATTAGACACATGAGAAGTGAGTTGAATTCATCAACCTCACTCAGTTGTAAATTTCTGAGAAATAGAAGAAAAATTGCGCCCGATGTTTCTGTGTTTTCTCTCAGTGTGATAGATCTTTTGTGAATTCTTTTTGGAGATATCTAAGTCCATAGTTAATCAATCTATGGCTAGAGTTTGAGAGTCTAATTGTGATCAGGCTAAGAGAATTGTGTGTAGGAACATTTACATGTGAGAAAGTACTCACTGGTTCTTGAAGCAGGCGCAAATTTTGATCTTAATGATTTGATCATTTCTCACTCCACAGTTTAAAGTTTTGTGCAAGTAAGCACTTAATCTTTAAGTTGGAAGGTAAGCTACTCGTGGCTAGAAGCATTTGCTTAAACGGGTTCAATACTGAGAGAATTAGAGTTAAGAAGTTAGGGGTGTCCAAATCGACTTCTCAGAAGTGCAGATTTAGACATAGTTGACTTGGTAAGTAGATTTCTCAAGATCTACTGAACCTTTTGAAGTAATTTGACTTGGAGAAGGTGCACAATCTTTAGGGGACACCTTGTGCAAAGTTTTATTAAAAACTTTACACATTTACTCAGTCAATGAGCAAGATCTATGCAGCAGACTTTCTGAGGAATTTCTTTCTTCACAGTTTAGTCAAGAAATTGATATTTGGTCATTAATTTTTTGATTTGGTGAAGGTTTTGACTTACTCTTGATATAGAGGTGTTCTAAATTCAAGAGTAGGTTGTTCATTTGGAGATTAACACTCTCCATCAGTGGTATCAGAGCAGGAAACATCAAAATCAAGGAAAGGAGGATCCCGACTGCTGCAGATTCAAGAAATTTAACAACTGAAGAACTAAAAGGTGAAAGCTTGAAGGCAAAGCTTGAGGAGGAGACCATACGACATCAAGAAAGACAAAAGGACTCTAATTTGAAGCAAAGGTACATATATTATTCATAAAGCTTGAAGATTTCAATACACAGGTGGACACAAGATGGGAGATTCTCTACAGATAGAGAAATTGGATAGGGAAAACTATCCTGCATGGTCAATGAGGATGGAAGCTCATCTTATGAGCAAAGATTTAATAGCTTACATCACAGGAGAAGAAGAGAAGCCACAGTTCAGAGATCCTAGTGTTCCAACTAGGGAAGAGTTAGCAGATTTGAAAAATTGGATGAAGAAAGATGCTCAAGCCAGGAGCATTATCTATATGGCATTCAATGATTACTTCTTACCTCATATTCGAGGTCTTGAAAGTGCAACTGATATTTGGAATGCTTTGGAGGAGCACTTCCAGAATACTACTAAGTCAAGGAAGGCATCCTTATGGGCAGAGTTTACCACCTTTAAGAAGAAGGCTTCTCAATCCATTTCAGACTATGTGACAAGAATGAAAGATATTGCAGATGCTTTAGGAGCTGTTGATGAAGACATTGAGGAGGATAAATTGGTAAGGCAAATCCTTACAGGTTTAAGAGGTGATGACAAATGGAAGCCATTCATTTTGTCTACAGAGTTATCACTTGATCATTTCACTCCTGATTTAAATCAGTTGTTAGGTCATATGCTAACATTTGAGCAGGATGTTAAAGGAGATGGTGACAAGAGTGCAGGTCATGCAATGTACTCAAAGGACAAGAAGAAGAATAGCAAAGGAAAGCAACAAGCAAATGAAGATGAAGGAACAACTGGTCAAGCCAACTTCCTAAGAGGTAAAGGAGGTGCAAAAGGAAGAGGCAGAGGCAGAAACAACAAAGATGGAGGCAAAGCTTATTGGATTTGTGGTAAGACAAATCACTTAGCTAATGATTGTTGGCACAATACTCAGAATAATAATGGATATAGCCAAAACTATAATGCAAGAGGAAGAGGTGGCAGAAATCAAAGAGGTAATTTCAGAGGCAGAGGTAGTAGGGGTTACTTTGGAAGAAATGCAGGTAGAGGTTTCCAAAGTCAACAATATAACAACACCTACTATAACTATGCTTCAGATCAAAAGGAAGATTCAACATTGATAATGAATGCAACTTGTGAAAGGCAGAGTGAAGATCAAAGAGTCTTCTACATTGACTTAGGGTGTAGCAATCACCTGAGTGGTAATATAGCCTTGATGACTGATTTGGAGAATAAGGTATCTAATCATGCTGTTCAAACAGGTGACAACACAAAGCATAATGTGAAGTCAATTGGATCAGTGAAGGCCAAGGATGGTAGCACCTTATTGAGTAAGGTCTTGTATGTTCCTACAATTCCTAAGAATTTGATAAGTGTAGGACAAATTGTGGAAAAAGGTTATGAAGTAAGGTTCACTAATGAAGGAGTGTTTGTGGAAGACCCTAGCAATGGGTATAAACAAATTGTTTCAGGGAAGAAAGAAGGAAGATTGTTCACATTGAAAATTCAAGGTAATATTGGTCATGCCATGTTCACATATGGGGGACATAAGATCTCTGAGTTAGATCTTTGGCACAAGAGGCTTGGACATTTCAATGAAAGAGGTATTAAAGACATGATTAACAATGGTTCAGTGCTTGGTTTGCCTAATGTTTCAGGTCAACATATGACATACAGATGTGAGGCATGTCAATTAGGTAAAGCTCATAAACAACCATACTCCAAGCATGGGTTTATGTATTCAGAAAAACTTGAGTTGGTACACACAGATGTGTGAGGACCATCAAAGGACTTCAGTATCAATGGGTCAAGGTATTATGTGATTTATGTTGATGATGCTACTAGATGGATCACTATTTATGTGATCAAAGATAAGTCAGAAGTGTTTAATACATTTAAACACTATCATGCATATGCAGAAAGAATTACAGGTAAAAAATTGAAGAGACTAAGGTCAGATGGATGGGGAGAGTATTTCTCTAATGAATTCAGTAATTACTTGTGGGATGCAGGTATAAAGAGAGAAGTTACTTGCAGGTACTCTCCTCAACAAAATGGTGTAGCAGAAAGGAGAAATAGAACTCTTGTTGAGTTTGCAAGGTCCATGATGAAGGAGAAAAATTGCCCAAATTATTTGTGGGCTGAGGCTGTAAATACAGCTACTTATTTGGTCAATAGATTACCTTGTAAAGCTTTGCAAGGTATGACATCATATGAAGCTTGGTGGGGTAAGAGACCTACACTAGATCATTGCAAAGTATTTGGATGTTTGGCCTATGCATATGTGCCATCACAATTAAGGCACAAATTGGAACCTAAAGCTGAAAAATATGTGTTTATTGGTTATGATGATAAGCAGATGGGATATAGGTTGTGGAATCCATCCACAAAACATTTTCTTGTATCAAAAGATGTTACATTTGATGAGCAAGGTACTTGGTATGCAGGTACTATCAATATTAATACAAATGATGAAGAAATTGTGAGCCAAAGGAAAGGTAAATCAAAGGTTCAGATATTTGATGAGCAAGAGAATAATGAAGTGCAGGTTGAAGTGGAAGAAACACCAAGATTTGATCCTGAATATGAAGAACCAGAAACCTCAAGAAGTGGAGAACTTAGGAGGTCTACAAGGAACAAATGGCAACCTACAAGGTATAGCTATGATACTTAATTTTTGGCTACCAAAGATTATGCTTACATGATTAAAGCAGATGAAGACCCTTCTACATATGAAGAAGCAAAAGGTAAAGAAAATTGGGAGAAAGCTATGCAGGAAGAATATGATGCATTGTTGGAGAATCAAACATGGGATTTGGTTCCAAAACCAAATAGCCAGAAGATCATTGGATGTAAGTGGGTTTATAAGACAAAAAGATTTGCAGATGGAAGTGTGTCTAGGTACAAAGCTAGACTTGTTGTCAAAGGGTTTGCTTAGACATATGGTGTTGATTATGATGAGACTTATAGTCCTGTGGCAAAGATGACAACTATCAGGACACTTATAGCTATTACTGCATGTAAAGGTTGGAAGTTATGTCAACTTGATGTAAGAAATGCTTTTTTGAAT
The DNA here is from genome assembly GCA_020310875.1 of Ceratopteris richardii. Lineage (NCBI taxonomy): Eukaryota > Viridiplantae > Streptophyta > Polypodiopsida > Polypodiales > Pteridaceae > Ceratopteris > Ceratopteris richardii. The sequence goes on along the minus strand of CM035436.1, from coordinate 51,914,910 downwards.
GGTTATATTTCAGATGATGTGTTCATGGAGCAACCTCAAGGGTTCAGAGATAAAAGGTATCCAGATCATGTGTGCAAGCTCAAGAGAGCTTTGTATGGCTTGAAGCAGGCCCCAAGGGCATGGAATTATAGACTTGTGAAGTTCTTGAAAGAACTTGGATTTCAGGTGTCTAAAGCAGATAGTAGCTTGCTTATCAAAGCAAGTGATAATGGTGTCATATACATGTGCATATATGTTGATGATATAATCCTTACAGGTACAGATGAGGAAGGAATACAAAGACTAAAGAAGCAAATGGAAAAGGAGTTCAAAATAAGTGACTTGGGAGACTTGTCATACTTCTTGGGCATGGAGATTACATATACTCAACATGGAGTGTATGTGACCCAAGAAAGGTATTTGAAGAACTTGTTAATCAAGTTTAAAATGAATGATTGCAGGGTAGCACCTACACCAATGGAGATGAATCACAAATTGAGTAAATTTGGAGGTGAAGAATTCAAGGACATGAGACAATATCAGAGTTTGGTTGGTAGTCTTATCTTTGCTACTTTAACTAGACCTGATTTATCATATGCAGTAGGGATTTTGTCTCAATTTATGCATTGTACTAGGAAAGAGCATTGGATTGCAGGGCAAAGAGTGTTGAGGTACATTAAGGGTACACTCAAAGAAGGTTTGTATTATGGGTTTACATCAGATACAAATATCAAGATCTATAGTGATGCAGATTGGGCAGGTAATCCAGATGATAGAAGGTCAACCTATGGATACATGTGTTATGTAGGAGATAAGCTAATCTCCTAGTGCTCAAAGAAGCAACATACAGTTGCTTTGTCATCTACAGAAGCTGAGTACAAAGGCATGGTTGAAGCTGCAAAAGAAGTGATTTGGCTTAAGAATCTCATGAAGAGTTTTGACACTATACAGAGCATACCTATCATTTATGGTGATAACATGAGTTCATTATATTTAGCTGCTAATCCTGTTTTTCATGCCAGGACCAAACACATTGAGATACAGTATCACTTTCTAAGAGAGAAGGTGATGGATAAGGAGATTGAAGTCATACATACTTCAACAAAAGATCATGTAGCTGATATGCTTACAAAGAGCTTGGATGGACCAAAGCTACAGAAGTTTAAAGACATGGCAGGTATAAAGAAGATTATAGAAACCTCAATTGATGATTGAGGGGGAGCTGTTGGTGCAGACCAATCACCAATTGAAGATTTGAAGGACAAAGGATGGAGATGAGATCAAGTTTTGAAGCAAAGAAGATGGATACATTCACAGGATGAATGATATGTACACATATGTACATTAGTGAAGACATAGATCACTTAGAGTTTTGAATAGTCATAAACTTGTACATATTTGCCTATAAATATTTTGGAAAAATGTCGGGGCATAGTGTGGAGACAATAGAAGATCATGAGAATAGTGTATTGAGAAGTAGAGAGTGTCATTAGACACATGAGAAGTGAGTTGAATTCATCAACCTCACTCAGTTGTAAATTTCTGAGAAATAGAAGAAAAATTGTGCCCGATGTTTCTGTGTTTTCTCTCTATGTGATAGATCTTTTGTGAATTCTTTTTGGAGATATCTAAGTCCATAGTTAATCAATCTATGGCTAGAGTTTGAGAGTCTAATTGTGATCAGGCTAAGAGAATTGTGTGTAGGAACATTTACATGTGAGAAAGTACTCACTGGTTCCTGAAGCAGGCACAAATTTCGATCTTAATGATTTGATCATTTCTCACTCCACAGTTTAAAGTTTTGTGCAAGTAAGCACTTAATCTTTAAGTTGGAAGGTAAGCTACTCGTGGCTAGAAGCGTTTGCTTAAAGGGGTTCTATACTGAGAGAATTAGAGTTAAGAAGTTAGGGGTGTCCAAATCGACTTCTCAGAAGTGCAGATTTAGACATAGTTGACTTGGTAAGTAGATTTCTCAAGATCTACTGAACCTTTTGAAGTAATTTGACTTGGAGAAGGTGCGCAATCTTTAGGCGACACCTTGTGCAAAGTTTTATTAAAAACTTTACACATTTACTCAGTCAATGAGCAAGATCTATGCAGCAGACTTTCTGAGGAATTTCTTTCTTCACAGTTTAGTCAAGAAATTGATATTTGGTCATTAATCTTTTAATTTGGTGAAGGTTTTGACTTACTCTTGATATAGAGGTGTTCTAAATTCAAGAGTAGGTTGTTCTTTTGGAGATTAACACTCTCCATCATATCGCTAGCCCCTCCTTTTCTAACTCTCCTTGTGGGTAAATCCTTTCATGCTGCTCCACATTCGGTCCACTGTTTATTCTAGCTTGGTAAGCTTTCAACCACATATCCAAATCGTCCGTTTTTGGGTCGGCTAGAATTGATCATGGTTTCTCTGGGCACTTGTGTGGCAAACGAGATTTAGTCTCTTTGACACAAGTCCCTAAGACTTCGTGACTTAGGTACACATGTTTTTGGTGCCGTTGTCAGGGAACACGCCCAACAAAGGTGCCTTCATGATTGTTATAGCTATGGAGTGAAGAAATCGTACTTGTAGAAGTGAACTTGTTCAGTGGCAAGTAGTCAGACACTTCAACACTTGTTACTTCACATCCCAGAGGTGTGTGTAATGAGTTTTTAGGTTTAGGGTTAGGAGAGAGGGAGAGAAGAAAGAGTTAAGGTTAGGGGAATTCGCCAAAAGAGGGATTAAAAACAACTCCTCATCTTTAATCCATAGCTTTAAACAAAACCCCAACGAAACTGTAAAAACAGCTGCCCGAATATTTAATCAGTATGTTGATAGATGCCCAGTAACAGAAAGACCAACACAACAAAAACTGATATCTTTATTCTTGGATGGACTAATGAATGGGACTTTAAGAACCTTAGTCTATGTAAAGAGATTACAAACGTTGAGTGAATGTCTCCAAGAGTGTATTAATCTAGAGGACAACCTAGCAGATGATCTTAAGAGTACAACTAGTCCTACTAAATCAGAAGACACCCGGAGTATGGTCATCCAATTCCAGTAACGTAGAAGAATTAGCAGAACTGGTAGCAAAGAAGTTAGGAGTTCACGGACAAAGGAACTACCAGCATCCTTCAATAAGAATATCCATGTTGCGAAGATGTGGCCTATGTGGAGGTGATCACCCCACTCACATTTGTGTACGAGGAGGAACAAGTGTACCTCAAGCTTACCCTTATAATAGGTAGCCCCATCAAGGAACTTCCTTGTATTACCACATAGAACAGAAATACACCAACCATACCATAGAGAATTGCCCATTCAATAGGCAGACACGACCTTTACACCCACCTCAATTTTCGGCCATATGGATATCCACCTAGAGAGCCAGGCAGGGAGATTCCAAGGTATAATCCCTACCCAACACCACCAGGAGCACCTAGACCATATGACCAAGTACAAATTGGAAACACTCAACCAATACTTGGACCACAACTATCACTTCCTCAGCATGTAGTACCTGCCAAGTACGCTCAACCACAAGAAAACTTAGAAAGATCCATAGTGCCAGCATCACCAATAGGTAGTGTAGAATCAACGAACCTAGGATACGAGCAATCCCAAGGAGAGTACTACTCCTATGACTCTACTATAATGGAGTACGAGCAAGTTTATGACCCGCAATACTATGGATACGAAGGATATGACAATATCTATGGACCTGAGGTGGCAACATTAATGTACACCGCACCTAAAGCGTAGGTGCCCGTAAGACACCCCATCAGACCACCTGTGCCAAGAGGACCGTGTTATAGATGTGGAGGAGACCACTTTATCAGAGAATGCACTCGACCATACAACCAACCACCTCCTAGGACTTGGGAAGGGTATTGCAGTGATTGTGGAAAGGAACATCTCTTCAGAGATTGCCCAAAAAATCCCAATAAGGCTGAGGACACTGCACCTATTAATGTGATCAAAGTGATAGAAGCATCGAGAAGTGACAAGGAATACACTGTACCATTAAAGGCCATTACACGAGCATGAATGAAGGAACAAGAAGGAATATGAACGGACCTTGAACAAGAGACCAGTAAAACCTTAGACCCCAGAATTCAAATAGTGGAAGATTCAGAAGACCCTCGCGAGAGTAGGTTACTTGGAGAATTTGAATCTGCAACCTCATCAAAAGGCATAATGCTTAATCTGTTATGCCACACTCTCATGTTTGCCAATCAGAAAAATGCAAGAAATTTTAGCCGCGATGCTATTCATGCATAGCTGCTTATGGAACCCCAACATTTTGGGTGTTCGTATCTTATTAGTTATTCCTTTCAAGAAGCTAATTGACTGATAAGACAGTAGCAAAAGAGTAATCTGATGGTAGTAGCAGGATTCGAACTCCCAATCTAGGAAGATGACGAGCTTGCTTTAACCAAGACGAAGAGCTTGCTTTAAGAATATTTGATTTCCTTGTCATTCAACTCGAATATCTACTCTATAATGCTCATCTCCATGACGTCCCTAGCTGGAAGCAGAAGCAAAAGGTGCTCAAGCCACAAAGGATATCTCGGGTCTTGAACCCGGTACCTTTTCTCCTACAGGCTCTCCTCTATCCATTGCACCAAGGCGCTCGTATGGTTTAAATTGAGTTTGATTTTACACTGTAGAAGCTGCTCACAAGTTCTCATGGAGAACTTGATAACAGCACGACATCGATGCTCGAAACAAAGAAAGATTTAAGAGTGGTCCTGATCGACTGAGCAGATGGGACTTGATCCCTTGACCTCACAGATTGAGGCAACTGCTTTATACCAGGAAGAAAATCTTCGTCTATTTGTTTTAAGTAGTTATTTATTTTCTGAAATCTTTTGCTCATGAAGAAGAATCTATTGCTGATTCTTCTTCCGGGGATTGATCACGAGTCGCTCGGATAAGGACGGAGGATCTTGACCGACTATACTACAACGGCTGAAAGCATTTACCTCATTTTTTTTAGTATGACTCAATCTCCATAACCGTCGCTTAGTGGAGTTCAAGGGATCCAAATTTTTGAGCAAAGAACAATAGAAGATGAATAATCTTCATTCAAGCATATGCGATCTTAAGCCCTCAATCTCTGAACTTCAAGAATTAGGCATCAAGAGTCCAACCACTGCCCTATAACGTTTCAAGAGTAGTAGCATCCACACATCATCTGAAGGCAAAGGATGACCTTAGATAAGCATAGTCCAAGGAAGGCTTCATGTCTTCAAAAAATGTTGGAGATAGACGTCTGCGAAAGCACGCGAACAACACAAGGAAGAAGAAGAAGTTTGGAGCACAAACACACAATACTGAATGTATTACTAGAGAATGTACAAAGATAAGTAGCCTATTAGGGCAATAGGCGTATATACAAGCCGGGGGAAAAAAACCTCCTAAAGAGGGAAAAAAGTGCCCCGGCGGTCCTAGTGTGTTCACACACATCACTACCTAAATATATCAACAAATCCCCCCTAAGAGTGATGCAGTGAACAAGGAGCTGGGACTCATGTATAAGGAAGTGCCAAGCTATGTGGAAATCACTCCACAAAAGGAAGTAAGGCCAAAGCTTCGTGGAAAGCTTCAAACTTCTCCCTAGGCAGAGCCTTCGTGACAAGGTTTGCAATGTTCTCCTGCGTGGGCACATATGCCAAGCTCATCTCCCCAACAGAGAACCTCTCCCTGACATAGTGATAATGCACCTCAATGTGCTTAGTACGAGCATGGATTCAAAAAGAAGCCTTTTACAAAAAACAAGGTTAAGGTTGAGTTTTTATGGGTTTTCTCACAAAAGGAAGTAAGAGAGAGTTCCTATGAAGAACTTGTATACAAAAGGAAAAAATGGGAAATTTAGGAGACTGCCACACAAGGCTTTGAACCTCCAAGTATCCTTAGCTTCGAGGGAGGCCTCCAAGTACTCCATAGCCTTCATAGCTTCATGGGTTCTTCATAACTTCAAGGTTCCAACAGACGCCTTATGGCTAATTTGGGTGTTGGCCAGTCTTCTGCCACCACCATCTTCATTGACAGTCAGAGCGCATTAGTAGTTGTCTTGCCTTATTTTAGAAATGAGAGCTCTCTTTTGGATACGTGCAAGAGCTCTCTCTCTCTCTAAGAAGATTCCCTTTTTTATTTTCCCAACTATCTACCTTTTTTTAGAGCATCTTTAGTTAATGAAGCCTTTGGCCACTTGTATTCAATGGATCCCTCTTCTCTCTTATATAAGGAGAAGCTCATGTTGTAAAAGAGGTCCCTTGGCCATGGCCTTGGCCTCCATGCTAATGGAAAGAAGGTTCATTTGGCTTCCACATTTCTCCTTGTGTGCTAGGCGTTGATCCATGTGTGTGGGTTTGGCACTTGGGGTTGTCTTGTGTGTGAGCATTGCCCTCCCTTGCTCCTTTTGACGTTGGCCATGGTGCCATTGTTCATGGACGTGGGTGTGTGTGCGTTGCTGACACTTCTTGCAACTCCTCTTAGAAGAGCCTCTCACTTCCATGTGAGGCGGTTTGGGTTGGTTGCTCCCCATACTTCAACAAAATTTGGCGCCGTTGCTGGGGATGATCGACCTTCAACCGTTGGGTTTTCTCAAGCTTGCCGTGCCTACACTTGGTGGATGCACCTCACAGTTGGATTGAGTTGTGGATCCATGTGGCCTTCGGTTGGTCAAGGGTACCTCTCATTTGTTAATTTTTTGAGTAGTTATAGTTCATTTTTTTTGTTTGTTGGACATGAAAACCCTCCTATCTCCCTTTTCTCTCTCACTCCCTTACACCTACACACACTTCCACACACTCACATATGCATCACTTTCAAATTCTATCATTTCTTGATCTGAGTGGTGCCGTGGATAGAGAGATGGGGAGTGCATTCTCTCTCTTGTTCCCACCTCTTTTCATCCTCAAAAAAGAAAATGTTAAGAATGCTTTATGGGTTGAAATTTGTACTAATTCCACTGCACAATTGAAATGTCACATGCGTTGTACATACCCATTTGTCTTGAAAGTGGAAGGGGTAGACTATAGGGTCCTTTTTATGAAAATCATGAATTTAAGTGTGATTGTTGTGTGTATATCATGGAGGGTTGGTCAGAGACGTCTGCCTTTAATGTACCTAATGAATGACCTGAATGACCAAGAATACTCGTAGGAGTGGTAGACCGTGGGAGTGGGTGGGAAGATTCTCCTGTTCCCTCTCTCACTTATGCTCAATAGTGGAGGAGATCATGCGAACAGCTGGCAGCTGCCTTCCTTTTTCTCCTTACATCGATTCATTTTAAAGTAGATCTCATAGGCTCCCAACTCGTCTAATGTGGGTGAGCTATGGCTCCCCTCTGTGCCGGAGGTTTAGCCATGTTCTACTAGCTCGTGGGCAGTACTGATCCCGCACAGATGAAGCCATGGGTTAACCCTCCCACATTGCTTAGGCTCTAGGTGGAGTTTATGTTGCTCCTATCATATACTCTTGAGGGTTTGGGGTCGAGCGATGCTCCCCTTGCCTTTCTTCCTCTTTTTCTCTCTCTCTCATGACTAAGCGACTTGAGAGCTGCGCTAACCGTGAACAAGTCTCAGTGACCTGCCAACTACAAGAATTCTTGCCACCCTTCCATCGTTGTGTCAAGCTACAGAGTTTTTGCAGAGGCGAAGCTCTTCGTCGGTCATTTTGAACCATGGGGGATGGGCTGTGAGGGCGCGCTTCTTTGCACATGGGACATCAGTGTGTGTTATAACCTAGATTTGTGCACCATAAGGGTCAAAAACCCTTCATCTGGACTACCGCCTTGTACTCTAGGAGGCAGATTTGGTGGTGGTTTTACAGCTCTGAATAATCCACCGAAGGAGGCCATTGACCAAACTTGGCATTCTGTACCTCTTTTAAATGATTCTGTCTGTGCAAATAATGCTCAGTCATCCTGGCATTGACATTCTTGCCGCCATCATCATCACTTGGGGGTGAGCACTCGTAAGTTCCTCTTCCCTTAGTTATGCTCATATCGAGAGCTTCGAGTTGTGTCATGGAGTCGTATGCCCTTCAGGTTCCGAGCCATGTGTACAACATGATTAGAGTGGAGCTCTGCACTCGGGATAGAGTTTCATTTTCTCCGTCTTCTCCTGATGTTCCACCTTGGGTCTCACCCCTGTTGCATCAATTGGCTACTGTAGGGCATTCTGAGATTGAGCGTTACTCCCCATTTTTCTTTCGCAAGATGAAAATGCTTTATGACTCCCCAAGCGTGAAAAATTGCCTTATTGCTTATTTGCCTCCATTTGTGGACTTCGGTGTTGAGCTTTGGATCCCCTGTGTCGTTCTTTGTTGCAGGGCAGGAATGTGTTGATTTTTATTTACCACGAAATCATCAATGAAATCTTCTCATATATATGAACAAATTTCTATCTGACAGCCAAAGTTTATTTTGTGGTGAATTTGTAATACTGTGTCTAGGTTCAGACTTTTCTATGGCTACTGTAATACCCTCAATGAACTCAAAGTTGAAAGAGAAGGGTTATTACATTCTTTGTGAGACTACCTTTCCCACATGTGGTTCTTTAAACAATATGGTTTCAATGATCTAAGTAATGACTTTCATGACCCTATTATAATGTTTCCTTTGATTCATCTCTCCTTCATGGTTGGCATGGGCTCTTTGGATGCAACAAACCTCATGCAGAGATCTGAAGTAAAGCATCTCAGGTGTCGAGGCTCTTCAAGATCTGTGAACTGAAGAAGGTTGGTTAGAGCGGGTGTTTGCTTCTCATGAGCTTGGGATTAGTCTCTATGACTACCCCATTTTGGGACGGTGTCCACAATCTACTACCGACAGGTTGCACGGAAAGTAAATGTGCCATCATTTCCATGTGTGTGTCTGAAGGCGGTCTTATGTTTTTGAAAAGAGACTCTTGATTATCGTTCTTTTTCTTTACATGTGTCTCAAGGAAGAAGCATGAACCATGATGGTGTAAACATTCAATTTTTTTTGTTCAGCTTCTATAATGTGGAATGTTGCATATCTGTGGGTGGGGTAGTCTCTTGTCTTATAAATTTTGGATGATCAAGACCTTGAGGCTGTTGTTTTTGAACGTTTTGTAGACAAAAAACTTTTGAAAGAACGTTTCACACACTGACTTTAGGTTTGTTGAGAGCAGTATGGGCACCCAAGGACCGACTAGACAAGGAAGCCAGTGGAGAGAGCCAGAACAAGGTGAAGGAGTAAGTAGACAAAGCAGTCGACGCAAATCTGGCAGATAGGCCCTTCAAATTTCTTCCAAATCAACATCTTTTAACAGTGATTCTTATCACTAACAATCATTGTAAATACCATTTCATATTTTTGTAGCTCCATTTTGTGCAAGCCAAGGAGTCCTTGAGCTTGAGGAGCCTTAGAAGTACCTACATATCAATTTTCGTATTTTTTAGACTCCGTTTAAGCCCTCAAATTGGCCCTGGAACCTAATTTTTAACTAGGCCGGACACTAGGTCTGGACAGGGCCAAAACCTAGTCAAAAACTATAAAAAGAGCTAGAGAGCTCATTTTTGAGGTTAGATTGTAATTGAAACGAACTTGTAAGAACTTTTGGAAAGTAATCTAAGAACTCTGGGCAAACCTTGGGATTTGTTTGCTAGTTACACCTAATTTCTGAGCTAGTTTCTCTGCAAGTTCCTCGATTGATGTGGATTGCGTGGAAGAGAGGTTAGAGGCACTATCCGAATCTTTGTATATCTTGGAAAGCTCTAACTCCTCCCCTAGGTTGTCCTCAATGTCAATACACATGCGTACACACTCTTCTATGGTCCTAGGGTCCTTCAAGTACACATATGATCTTAATTTGGTACTTAGCAATCCATCCAAGAATAAAGCCACTTGCTTGGCTGGTGTGGGTAACTCCGAAACAAGGCATCTTTCAAGATATTGCCTAAATCTCCTTCCTGCAAGTCTCACGGTCTCTTGCGGGGTTTGCTTGAAGCTGTGAATCAGCGAGGAGGTATTATGCCTTATGCCACTCTTAGAGAATTCGATAATGAAAGCCTCTAGGAGTTGGTCTATGCTCCTGAACTGCCTCTCATTTAGTGGCTGAAACCATGTCAGGGCAGTGTTCCTAAGGGTCAGACCAAAGGCATTGTACTGCGTGAATAGATCCTCCACTTGTTCAGCTCTCAGGACTTGCCTAAACTCAGCCACATGATCGTATGGATCTCTAGTGCCATCAAAGTAGTTCTTCATGGACTTAACTAGCTGAGTCGGTCTTAAGGTTCTTGTGTGCTCTCTAGGTCGTGGTAGAGGGAACTCATCCGCATTTCTTTGATTCCTGTGAGCTCTAAGTATCTCAGGTTCTACTCTATTCGTTTCCGTCCTCATTCTTCCTCTACCCACTGGGTTGGCAAAGCTTACTTCTGGTCTATCTCTACTTCTGTCTCTTTGCAATCCATGAGCTTGGGATGTTCCAGCTCCAGGGTGACCATAGGATACATTCGATCTTGGTTGGGGGAAAATGAATTCACCCTTCCAAGTGTAAGCATGCTTATCATTTTCCGTAACCACAAAGATCCGTTCTGAAGCGTGGTCTAAGTAGGTCACTCTGCCTGGGCTATCAGGATCCTTAAACTCATAGATCATGATAGTTCCTATATCAGTTGGCTGATTAGATTTATACCTCCAAAAGGCTTCGTCAGTTTCTTGATTGAGGAGCAGCTCTATGCTCTTATTATCCTGGGGAATCCACTCTGGTGTTATAATCCTAGTGAGAACAGATTTGCCTCGGGGGGTTCTAGGTTCTACACCCATATTCCCTTGTTCCAAGTCACCTAAGTCCGCTTCTGAGATTACATTCCCAAATTCATCTGTCCTATCTGGGTGACTGGTAACTACGTATATGGTTCCTTCTTTGTCCAAGTATGCTCCATTTTCAAACTTGACAGCTGGGTGCTCTAATCCAATGGATTGGTCAGGATTCTTGATCTGTACTACAGATCTTCCTAGGCCGTCCTCATAGATGCTGGCACCTAATCGGTTGGTCCTAAGGTATTCCAACTGTGTTTTGTAAGGGCCTTCTACCCTGTGCAAGTATGGCACACCTGAACTTCCCGTAGGTCTCTCCATGCCTTGAGACATCTCTGATTCACTGGTGTCAGAGCTAGGGTAATGAGTGTGGTGACTCAACTGCTGGGCCCAAGACCTTGCAGTGTGATTGACACTAGCCTCTGAAGACCTAAGGCTTTGTCTCTCTCTTACTAGGTGTCATCCTGATCTAAGGTTCATATGCCTAACTGATTAACCCAATTTTTGCCCAGAGTACAACCTCGTTGCAGAGTCCTTTTGTACCAATTACTTGATTCTTTTTAGTTGATTATCGTGTTTATACTCTTGTCTGATATCACGTCGTTAGGAATACTTGAGTTTAATTTCGCACTTTAGTTTGGTCGTTTCACGTTAGGTTCTTTCCCTTTAAGGTTGTCGTTCATGCACACAGGTTCTCTCTTGTCTTGAACTTGATTTCTTAGATGGTCTTCGATTTATCTCGTGCCTATCGTTGCCTGGAATTACTTCTAACACTACCCGCACTTAGCCTAAACTAAGAATTGACAGAGGGTGTTGCGGGTTTTCCAACCTTGAGTTCCTTTCCTTGTGTTGTTGCCCTGGTGTGTCCAGGACGCGCGTTCCCAAGCTTGCACTTACACTTGCTTAGACCGCCTTTCGATGCTCTCAATAGATCTGTAAAGTTCCAAAGTTAGCTTTAATATTTAAATTCCAAAGACAGAACCAATCACTTTCATTCATGTAACACTTCACCAATTTGCACCATGATTCTTTGGACACTCTAGAGATTCCTGAATTTTATTCCCCCTGGGTATGGTCAACTTAAAAATACCCTAGCTAAAAATCAACGCATTATCTTTATTAAAAAAAAACAGTTGAGGGCGTGTAGTATATGCCACAAGCTTTCCAACAAGCCCTAGAGCTCAAAAAATGGATTTCGTATGAAAAAGTTGTGACCGTTCAGGGTTCTAGGGTTAAGACAGGGTTCAAACAGGATCACTGTGCAACAGGTTTTCCCCAAGTTGTTTTCCTAAGGCCTCCTAATGTGCTCTAGAGTAAAATGTTTATGACCAAAATTAGCCCAACTCTTCAATTAACAAACTCTAAAAAATTTGGCTAAAATTGGCTGTCAATCGCGATGGACAAGGCTATCAATCGCGATGGACAGGGCTGTCAATCGCGATGGACACTCAATGAATCGCGATGGACAGAGGGTTCAGTCAATCGCGATGGACACTCAATCAATCGCGATGGACAGAGGGTTCAGTCAATCGCGATGGACACTCAATCAATCGCGATGGACAGAGGGTTCAGTCAATCGCGATGGACACTCAATCAATCGCGATGGACAGAGGGTTCAGTCAATCGCGATGGACACTCAATCAATCGCGATGGACAAAGGGTTCAGTCAATCGCGATGGACAAAGGGTTCAGTCAATCACGATGGACACTCAATCAATCGCGATGGACAGGGGTATCAATCGCGATGGACAGGCTGTCAATCGCGATGGACAGAGCTGTCAATCGCGATGGACTAAAATTTTGCAAGATTTTCAAAACTTTTGATGGAAAGGTGATGTGCAGGGTCTCTAGTCCACTGTGGTGCACTCAGATTTACCAAAAGGTGAAAATTTCTGTCAATCGCGATCGACAGGAGTCGGCGACTGCGAGACAGTTCTGCACATTTCCGTACCTGCGCGACGTGCTGGGGCGGGATGATGACGCTGAAACCTGCAAGACACTACAAGAACATGCAGAAAATAGCACACAACAGTTCGCTCTCTCGCTCTCTCTCACAAGTGAAATGAGGGAAATGAGGTGGAGAAGGTGATATAATCAAAAAACTGAAATTTTCGCGATGATGGTAGTGGAGGTGGAAGATGGTGAAGATGATGATGGTGATGATGGTGGTGAAGTAAGAAAGAGGAAAAATAGGAAAAGTAGAGAAATTACCTACAACGCCAACGTCTCCAATCTACGTCTTACCATCACACGCTCGTCCTCAAAGCTCGATCCCCGGCAACGGCGCCAAAATTTGGTGTAGCTCAGTGATGAGTAGCACCTCCTTTAATGTCAATCCGGGAAGACGTGAGGATGGTATGAAGACCTCGAGCAAGTGGCGGCACAAGTGCGTGAGTGAGAAGCACACAAACATGCACACACATACACACACACACGCGCACACACGGCAAGACAAAGACATGCGGTGGTGACCATATGGCAAACGTGTGTCCCATTATGGCTCAACCCCAGGTCAATCCAAATAGCCCATATTGCACCATAGAACGAAGGTACACCAATCATACCGCACAAGATTGCCCCTACAATAAGCAAGCAGTTAGGCAAACCTACCCTCAACCCTATCCACCACAGGGAAGATACCAGAACCAGTACCCTCCTCAGCCATATGGTAGGCCACAGCCACCTTATAAGCAACCATATCAAGCCCAACAAAGGCCTCAGCCTGTGCTAGCACAACAACCCCCAGCTCCGGCTAACGTGATTCCAGTAAAGTATGCTGTTGCAGAAGAAAACCTGAATAGAGCTATAGTCCCTGTAACACCACTGCTTTCTGAAAGTGATCCCAGTGACCATAGCTTTGATTCTACACATGTTGATAGTCCCCAGGCTTACTACATGCAATCTCCTGAACATGGTGAGTCCTACTATAGTGAAGAACCGAGTGAACCTAGTTGGGAGTCAGATTACACAAACGTCATGTATGCAAACCCCAACCCTAGGCCTCAACCTAGGCAAGTAAGACCTCCATTCCCAAGAGGACCGTGCTACAGATGCCAAGGAGAACACCTCATTCGCGATTGTCCCTTACCTCCACCTACACAACCCCAGTCAGTGACGATCCAAGGCTTTTGCCAAGATTGTGGAAAAGAGCATCTCTTACGAGATTGCCCAAAGAACCCCAATAATATGCCAAAAATCACGCCTATCAACGTTATTGGGTTAGTGGTAGATTCCACAGGAAGTGTCACTTCCACTGCTCCCGTACAGGTAGTCACTAGAGCTCAAGCATTGCAGCAAAACCAAGGGGTAGACCAGGAAAAGAGCCCAACAGCTAGTGAAACTGAGAGCATAACCAAGAAAAGGACTAGAGCTTGGAGAGATAGCCGTGAACGTATGAAAAGGCAATGGGCAAAGAAGATGAGTGAACTTGAGGAAAGTCTACGAGAAACCAAGGCCAAAATCATAGAGATCACATCCCAACCGCACTCTCACACAATCCCACCGCTACCATCCCCATCACCCTCCATTTCTCCACCCTCTAATAAACCCCACGTAACCCACCCACCACCCCAAGCAGGATCAGTTTTAGCTGATCCCACTCCCGAAGACCTTAATATGATGCTTAAAGCATATCAGGCCAGAATCCAAGAAGGGCCAAACGTAACTGATCATGAAAAGTGCTACCCTGGAGCAGAACTAGAGTTAGAACGAACCAAAATTTGTGCCAAAATGGTGGAATTGGCTCAGACCATGTTTGAGGCCAGTCGCCTATTTAACATCTCTAGTTCAGCAAAGACACAGTTGCACTTTGATGGACTGTTAGGAAGAATAGAGAAGCTGATTGCACAATCAGAAAAGGAACCTGCCCCTCAAAGAAAGGAAAGGGCAAGAGAACGGATAAGCCAGCCTCTTCAGGAAGCCCATGTGCCTCCTCAAGAAGCTTATCTTTCCCCCCAAAAGGCAGATGAGCCTCCCTCGAAAGCTTACGTACCTCCACAGGTTGCCTACATTCCTTCTCAGGGAGCATATGAGCCTGTTCGGAAAAGTAATAGAATAAGTAATCCTCCCCAGGAAGCTTGTGCTCCAAACATCTATGAGAGCGAGGAAAGAGCCAACGATAGAATAAGCCCTCCTTCCCAGGTTGCTTATGTGCCTAATTCTACGGAGCCAGACACTTCTTCTTCTATGAATCGGTTTGCACCAGACTTCCTACGAGAGATTCAAGAAGATAAATGGGATAACGAAAGTGAAGTCGCCCCTCCCTTTGAACTTGTGGATGATGCACACGACCAATTCCCACAAGACATCCCATCTATTTACGGGGAACATGAGAGTACTCAGTCTCACGAGAGATTGGACTTTGAGTCTAATTCCATACAAGAGCTACCCCACTTCACAGGCCCATGGGAAGCTAAGTCCACCTGTATGAGAACACCTACAGTCATGGTAAGAAACGAAGATTCAGTCATACCTAGGAACTCGGAGGTAGTAAAGAACACCGAGGTGCAGCGCGATCTCACCTTGGAAGAACTGCCTAAGGATAGACCAAAAGCACGGAAATATGTAGCCAGTCAGGTAACTGAAAGTGCAAAACCACGTTCTCGGGAAGGATCCCATAGGACGGTGCCAGAAATTCCCTTGGATAAGATAGGAGATATGTGTGAAGGCGAAGAAGGGAACACCTATCTTCCCATCACCTACCAGGAGTACACCACTAAGGCAATTTTGGACTCAGGTGCAGGAGTTGCAATTGCCACCACTTCCCTATGGAAGCGTTGGGGCAAGCCGGCACTCAGGCCCACGAGGATGAAATTGCAAATGGCCGATGGTCACATAGAGAGACCCTTAGGATTGCTAGAAGGAATAACTCTCACCACTTGTGGTGTCGAGTTCGAGCATACATTTGCTATATGTGACTTTAGCAAAAATCATGCCTATGAGATGACTTTGGGAAGACCATTCATGCGACAGTTGCAAGTGGTACAAGACTGGGGAACCAATTCTTTGTACCTGCAACACTTAGGTGTTACGACCAAAGTCAATCTCAAGGATTACTCTCATAGAGATGTCCCTCCTATCCAATGGAATCCCATCCATAGAGTCAAAGATGATACAGAATCGGTGCATTCCATAGGGTCAGGATCCTCTTGGATGCATGAAGACACCCACTTATGGATGTGCAAGGTAGCAGTAGAAGAAGAGAAGAGAGAGAAAGCCAGAGAGGTAGGTGCAAACGAAACTCATAGACCCATTCAAGACCCAGCCTATGCACCTGTAGTCTTTCCTGATGAGGAATTCGAACCCCATGGCTGGGCAGAAATTTTAGCAACAATGGATGTAGCCATCAACGAGGAACAATGGACACCTCACTGTGATGAGGATGGCTATGACATTTCAGTCTTCTCCATAGAGCCAATCATGGGAGAGGCAGTTTTAGAAGAGTGTGAACCTAGCCCTGATGCATTTGAGGATGCAAGTGACTCCGATCTAGAGTCAATCATTATGGACCCACCATTTGCATCAGATGAAGAATACTTCCATGAAGTAGAATTTCAACCCCAGAGGCATGGAGAGCTTACAAATGATGTAAGATTAGCCACACATGTGACCCCAAAGGAAGAAGGAAAGAAACGGAAGAAGAGAGAAGTCTCACCAGAAGAGGAAGAATCTTTGTTTGAGGTCCTAGAAAATTTTAAGAAATATGAGATAGATGACAGGAGAGTCATGATAAGAATGCCTAAACGAGAGGCACAATCAGGAGAGGCCTATGATAACAAAGAAACCACCAAGAAAATAGTAGTGGCCCTAGAAGAAGGAGAGGAGAGATGCACGTACATAGGCCATGACCTAACAGAGGAAGAAGAGCATGCGTTAATTGCCTTGCTGAGAGAATACAGAGATGTATTCGCTTGGAGTTACAAGGATTTGAAAGGTGTTGACCCTGACATATGCTCACACACCATCCCCATGACTTCATATGCCAAACCCTCTAAGCAAAAGCCCTACACATATAACGATAATTACGCTGCTAAGATCAAAGAAGAGATAGATAGACTGGTTGAAGCTGGATTTATCTACGAAATTGAGCACAATGAGTGGGTATCCCCCATCGTAGTGGTGCCCAAGAAAAATGGAAAGCTGCGCGTATGCATTAACTTGAAGAAGGTTAATGCAGCCACAATTCGAGATAACTATCCGCTTCCCATCACAGAACATCTCTTAGAAAGAGTGGCAGGTAAGGAAGTCTACAGCTTCCTTGATGGATTTTCGGGCTACAATCAAGTAGCCATAGCTCTAGAAGATCAGCATAAAACAGCTTTTGCCACAGAGTGGGGTATATTTGCCTTTCGTGTAATGCCATTTGGGCTTACCAATGCACCAGCTACCTTCCAGAGGCTGATGTGCCATGTGTTTAAGGAGTTCTTGAGGAAGAACTTAGAAGTCTATGTTGATGATCTTTGCGCTCATTCCAACATTAGACAAACCCATATCCCTGAACTCAGGCAAATCTTTGACAAATGTAGAGAATATCAAGTCTGCCTGAACCCAGAAAAGTGCGTTTTTATGGTCAGGCAAGGCAAGATTCTAGGACACATAGTGTCAAAGAATGGCATATCTATTGATGAAGAGAAAGTGAGAGCGATAGCAGAGCTACCGAGACCAAAGAATGTCAAGGAAGTACAAGCTTTCATGGGGCATTGTGGTTATTACCGACGATTTATACACATGTATGCTGTCATTGCAAAGCCCATGTACGGACTTCTGACTAACTTTGAGTGGACGGATGAATGTGAGAATTCCTTTCAGGAGCTTAAACGAAGATTATGTTCAGCACCAATCTTGACCACACCAGATTGGAATAAACCATTCCATGTTCACGTGGATGCATCCAATTATGCTATTGGGTGTGTGCTTGCTCAACCTACTGGTGAGGGTAATATGGATCTTCTAATTGCCTATGCCAGTAGACAGTTGAATGCAGCTGAACGAAATTACACCACTACGGAGAGAGAAGGCTTAGGCATGGTATATGCAGTTAAGAAATTTAGACACTATTTGCTTGCAAATAAGTTTAAATTTTTTACTGACCATCAAGCATTGTTATATCTCGTAAACAAGCCATGCAATACAAGAAGATTAGTGAGATGGTTTCTCTTGCTCATGGAATATGACTTTGAAGTTGTGGTAAGGAAAGGTAGGACTCATTTGAGAGCAGATCACCTCTCTAGGCTCACATCGGGAGAAGCCCCACAAGGAGTGTCAGATGACCTTCCTGATGCTTACTTGTTTAATTTGGAAGTGGTGCCGCAGTGGGCTAAGCCATTGGTGCCAGTATTGACATACGGGCCTAACCATCCAGTAGTAAACACACGGAATAGAGAGGTTGTTAAAGCCCAAAAGTACCACATCATGGCAGGAAGCATGTACAAGCACACAGATCAAGGGATCTTGGCTTGTTGCGTAGAAGAGGATGAGTACGCTAAATGGTTGCAATTAGCACATGTAGGTGCGTTAGAGCAACACTACTCAAAGCAACAAACTTTACAGACCCTAAAGAGACTCGGAGTACATTGGCCAACTATGGAAGCTGATGTCCAAAAGTTGTGCAAGGAATGCCCAATCTGCTGCACTAAACCACCTGTGGAACACGCTACTCTTTATCAAGTATCCATAGTGCCAGATTGGAGTGAACCACTAGTATCCTTCCTGAGGACGAAAGCATTCCCCCCAGACATGACTCTGGCTAGGAAAAGGAGTTTAGAACAAGAAGCTCTGGATTACTCACTCATTGGTGATAATCTATATAAGCGTGGTAAAGATGGTTACCTGAGACTGTGTGTCCATGAGAGTGAATATCTTAAGATCTTGGGAACTGCTCACCAAGGTGTAGCAGGAGGACACTTTGGACCGGATCGGGTGATCAAGGCAATACTATTTGCGGGCTTCTGGTGGCCTACCCTTCACATGGATGCACATACCTATGTGAAACGGTGTGATGTCTGTCAGAGGACTCAGTATCCTATACACAAAGATGAGATGCCACTGAAACCTATGATGGGTGGACGTGCGTTCTCTAAGTGGGGAATAGACTTCGTAGGTCCTATTAATCCCCCAGCTAAGGGTTCTCATGCGGAATACATCATTGTTGCAACAGACTATCTAACTAAGTGGGTAGAGGTAAAAGCTACGACAAAGAATGACGCTCAGACAACTGCTAAATTCTTGTTTGAGAACGTATTCACAAGATATGGGCTACCTATAGAGCTTGTAAGTGATAGAGGCACTCATTTCTTGAACGAAGTGATTGAAAATCTACTCCAAGAATTCTTGGTAATACACAAGAAGTCTGCCCCTTATCACCCTCAAGCTAATGGACAAGCTGAGAGCACCAATAAGATCTTATGCAATGTACTGACAAAATTAGTAAACACTAAACGCTCTAATTGGGACAAACAGCTACACCATGCTGTTTGGGCATACCGAGTCGCCTATAAAACGGTACTCCAAGCCACACCCTTTCAGATGGTATTTGGCCAAAACGCTGTGCTACCCTTGGACTTCTTGATTCCTACATTGAGAGTAGCACAAGAGCACGAATGGACGGGTCATGAAATCTCCTCTAGACTTTTTGACCTTGAACGATTAGGAGAAATCAGACTAAGAGCAGCTGCAGGAATATATGCAGCTAAGAAGAGACAGAAGGCATACTTTGATGCCCATGTGAAGGATAAGGGTTTGAAAGCAGGAGATCTAGTTTTAGTCTACACACTGAAACAACACGCAAGGAAGCTTGAAAAGAGAGGCTACGGACCTATGATCATCAATAGGATCTCCACGAGCGGAGCAGTACAACTAGCCACGTTAGAGGGTGATGTTCTCCCAAATTACATTAGCGGTTGCAGAGTCAAGCTGTATCAGGAACCCCTCACGGAGGAAATGCTCAGTCGACTCAACACTGCTAAGAAACGCAAGGAGGAAGAAAAGCGAATTCAAGAAGAAGCTCAAGCAGAAGCCCTAGAGCGCATACGGAGGATGAAATTGCGAAGGCAAGGCCGAGATCAACCTAGAACAAATGACTATGCAGATCAAGGATATCATATGGCAATGTGTAAAGTCATAGGAACAAGCTCACATAGGATAACTGATCGACGACCTTTCATAACCTTGGATATAGGACAAGGAAAGAGTGCAAGGACTGTAAGAGCCTTGATTGACTCAGGCGCAGCCACTAGTGCTGTTAAATTGTCTTACTGTCAAGAGTTGCAATTAACTGTCAATCCTGTGGAAGCATATCTCATAGGATTGGGAGGCGTGGAAACCCCTTGCATGGGCGAGGTGGAACTTCCCCTCTACATTCATGATGAGGCAATGACAGTTAAAGTACTAGTGTGTCAAGATGAGGACCTCACGGAACCCCTTGTCTTGGGTCAAGACTGGATCTATGACCAAGCAGTCAACTTAAACCTAAGAAGTGGACTTCTTCAGGTATGGGTCAATCATAGTCGAATTACAGTAGAGTTAGATAATGGAGCACTCAAGGAACTAGGAAAGGCACAGACTCCTGGTCCTTCCAGGAGTACACATGAAGATGACCATGCTGTTCTTGTCCAAAAATATGTGTTGCAGAGGAATGATGGTTGCAAAAAAGGAGTCAGGGATGCAACGGAACTCCCTTCTTTTCCAAAGGCCAGAGGGAGGCGACAACCAAAGGTGGATCAAAGGCAGAAGAAGCAGGGTACTACCTGTGTTGGAGATCAAAAGTACCTGTGCAGCAAAATGTCTCAGCAAGTGAAACAAGTGTGGGTGCGGAAAGGAGAACACCCAGTTGCACTCAAGCCAACCACACGGGCAAAGCCTCTTATTAGTAACCAACAACACGATACTAATAAGGAGTCTTTTAGAAGCTCATCTGCTAACGTGAAATCTATTTGGGTGCCCAAGAAGTCGATGAAGGCTAGCCCACAATCAAGACAAATTTGGGTGCCTAAGGCTTGTTTGCGGGCTCAAATAGCTACACCAAGAACACACCCTACACAGCACAATCCATTCACTCGCACAGCCTACATCCACTCATTTTCAACACCAAAGCCCATGAGCACGAACAGAATCACTTGTAAATGGGTCCCTAAAAGGCCTCATTTCCAAGCTGACACCCCTATAAAGCTCTCGAGAGTCTCTACGAAACCAAGAGCAAAACCCATCCACTGCATTTGGCAGCCCAAGACTTGTAACAAACCCCCGGACCCCAATTGTAAATCCATGACCACCTACTAACCGCTTCACTCTCACTTCACATCATTCCGCTTAGCTCGTAGGTCTACCCAATTCCTAACTACACACACTAGCACCGAGCACCTACTAACCCCTAACCACTCCCGAACTTTAAGTTAATGTTGTAACAAGGGACACCGTTTCATTTTTGTGTCCATTGCAATGTTAACGTTTATTCATATATTCTCACAGAACCAGCTGCGAAGTTTTCACCATGGCTGAGGCAGCAAGAACTAGCTCTCACACAGAAACAAGCCCGCAAGTGGTGGACTTAGACAGCTTACCCGTTTTGCCTGAGACAAATGAAAGACCAGAAGAATTGCAGGCCGTCAAAATCATACCTATTGCGGACCCTCCGCGTGGCCACACCATGCCCGTAGGAAAGACTTCCCACTGGTTTACCGAGGTAGCAGGACCCTTGGGTGAAGGAACGTACCTATGGGAATCAGAGTTGGACTTCAATGGGAAGCAAGGCAGATACCATTTCTTTACAAGAGAATTTGAGAAATTACAAAATGCAGAAGGTCTACGTCCGATATGGGAAAAGGCAGGATTGAGTGTCTATTTCAGTGCACGACTCCCAAAACCTGACTTCATGCGATGCTACTATCTCATCAACACCTTGACTCCAAACCAGAACCCAAAAGGTGCAAGCTCATTCGTGATTCCATCTCTGACAAAGGGGAATGAGCTCAAAAGGTTCAGGCTATCAAACAACTTGGTGAGAGAGGCTCTAGATATGCGCGGAATGCATATTCCTACAGAGAAGGAAACCCTAGTACCGGATTACATGAAAAATCAAAGTCTCACCAAACTTAAGGACATGGTATCCATGAAGCCTAATATTGCAATACACCTTCGCATGTGCATGCAACATTTTGCTTTCCCGGCACAAGATAGATTCACCATGCCGCCCAAAAAGATTTGGTTTAGCTTGTATCTGGCAGAGACACAGAGCCTCACCATCAACTTACCCCACTGGATAATTGATCAGATACACCTAGCTCACAAACGATGGCCGCGGAAACAGGTTTTATATGGTTGTTGTGCTCTGACAAGAATCATTTATAGGTGTTTGGCTTATGACATTCCGATCCAACGGGCCCTAATGTGGAATCGGGTTGAGCAGTTTAGAGGCAGGACATCCACTGGACCCCCTTCTAAGAAGATGAGAGGCACTGTCCAAGTCCCATGTGCTCAACCACGTGGAGCCACCCTAACACCAGACGTCACCCCTCCACCCCAAAGAGTCCGACCATTCACACTCCGACTTCCAAGACGCAGCACCGATGGTTCTACCCTGATATTCCCTCCTATCCCAACTGATCTTGAATTTCCCAGTGGTGCACCTTTAGAAGAGCTCACTAATGAAGATTTTGAACAATTATTACAAGATGTAGAGCTGGAGGCAGAAGAGGCACAACAAGCGGAAAACGTGCAAACGCAGGCCACGACCTCCCAAGCACCTGTCACACCAGTTGAAGTGGATGAAGAGGATGACGGAGATGAAGAGCAGGAGGAAGATGAGGAGGATTATAATCAAGAGCATCAAGAGGAGCAACAAGAAATGCCGGAACTTGTAGGTGCACCAGCATATACAGCTCAACTACGAAGGTTATACGACACAATCAAAGCAGTACAAGAAAGGCATCAACTCTCTCTTGTATCCGGTCAAGCTTTGATGCAAGAAATGCTATCAGACGAAGGGGTGGACCAACATTTCATTGACACCCTCAAATTAGTGTCAGAATCTTTAGGCGTTCCGGAGGCTGTACACACTGCAGTTCGCCAGTCCGTAAGGTATGACAAACGCAGAGTTGACACGTTACCACGAGCAGGTAAGACTATAAGGATACCCGTCACAGAACAAGAAGTACCCATTGAGACAACAGCCACCCCCACAACCACCACTGACCTCTCTGCCGAAACCTTCGTTCAGACATCACCCATCTCACCCCAGCATCCTCCATCACCACCTTCTCCACCCCCACCACCACCCCCCACCATGGAAGAAACGACAGTCATCACCTCTACCTTCACTTATAACCCACCCTCATTCAAATCATTCTCATTTCAAGAACCCACCTCACAAGACACCCTCTTCTCTTTCGTCACCAATCCCTTGTACACTTCATCCCTTCTATCCTCCGAACCCATGACTGGCCATCCCATAATTCCAAGTGTAGTTGGAAACCCAGCACCCACAGAAGGCACCCTGTGTTTCCCTACCTATCCCCCAATACGGGTACCTCCATTCCATGACCCTCACTTCCCATCTAGCCCCTACACCTCTTTCAACCTGACCGCACCACCCCAATACCCGTCCTTTGTGGAGCAGTTCATCCGCTCGCCAATGTTTCAGAGGCACATTTCTCCGATGTTCGCAACGACATCAATTTACACGAACACCACACTCACTTCACCTACCATACCCACCTACATGGTAGCCCCTATACACACCACCTTGTCTGACCCAATGGACATTTCACCAACCACAGCACCTCTCCCCACGATTTCACCATCTTCCCCTCCCTTACCCCCCACCTCACCACTCACATCATTGGCACACATAGCATTCACTACCCCCCTACCCAATCCCACCTCCCCTGCACTTCAAACTTTTCCCCTTGCATCTCATAATGTAAATAGCACGTTCAACACCTTACTTCAGTGTGCACATCAACTACAACAAGAGTACCATCAATTGGAAGAACGCACTACGGCCCTCCAGGCAGAATCTCAACGTCTGCAAGCTAGGGTCAACACTCTTGAAGCTGACTACCAAACGCTCCTAACCGAGCATACCACCTTACAGCAGGCACACTCCGAACTGGAATCAAAGGCATCAACAGTGGATGACCAAGCAGTCAAGGAACTAGAAACAGTGCTTCAAGCGCAAATGATCTCTAACGCTACACTCAGACGCAACATTGGGCTATTAAGGAAGCATATGGCCGCAGCACTAGAAGAGAACAAACGACTTCAACAACAAAACCAAGACAACTTTGAAGCGGCTATGGAAGGAACCGTAGGAGCAACCATTAGCCCTACCAGATATAGAGCATTCCCATCGGAAGACATTCGCATCTTACTTGAGGAGCATGCAAATTTCTTGGAGTCATATGAAAAGCTAGAGACTGAATGTGCAGATCTAAAGAAACAGATAGCCAGTGTCCCCACAGCTCAACAGGAGCTGGCAATCTTGCAACACTCTACAGAAGAAGTAGAGACCCTCCGGAAATAGGTGGCAGAACTCCAAGCATGCCTCCTACCATATGAAAGGCCATCCTCACCCATTGAAGAACCAGAACCTGAAACAGTAGTGGAAATCCCTGTCGATGATAGCTATGAAGAGCCATACGAGCCTATGCCGACGCCTGGTGGTCGAACTACGGAAGAAGGACAAGACACGTTAGAAATTCAAGTTCCAGATTGGGTCAAAAGGGTCGAGAAAGTGGGTAAGACACATGATGATCGTGTGGCCGTGCAAATGCAATCTCTCACAAATCTGGAAGAAACTGTCCTTCGGTCTTCCTACTTTCAAAATTTATCCCATCAACGGTTAATCACAACATCAGAGTCGCAATACATGCCTTTTTTTGTCTTACTACATGATTATAATGCAGAAGTCAAAAGACATACGAGGAAGGAGCCCACATTCGCCACTCAATTTGAGATAGGGGATTTACCGACAGATGCACGTGCTGGCTTGATCTTCCAACCTAATTGGCGTGCATGTCTACTCACCGATTACCCAGAGATGATGAGTACCTGGGCAACCATGCCACTATATATCAAGTATAATCCATGCTATTGTCCAGTGGTACGTCGCAGATCCTGGCAAGCATTTGCAATCAAGGTACGCAACAATAAAGAATGCTCGGCTTGGGTTAACTACCCATATTTTGCTCCACCTCGAGGGACCCCAACCGTAGCCTACATGATATCAACAATTCGGCACTGGTCTACACGTCTAAATAATGTACCCGACATAGCGGTAAAAATGTGTATGAAGATATTCGAGCTCATGACCATTGTTTTCAAAACTTTCCGGAATGTACAAGCTCCATACATCTCTGCCCCTGGATTCTCTCAAGGTAACAAGGATTTAGTCTACGACATGAGCCAGACCCCCTCGGTCACTATAATCTTTGCTTGGCATGCACGAATAAAGTACTTACCCGCATGCTTCAAGCAGACATTTGAGGAAATGTTCTCTACGGGATTCTGGGAATATCATTCGGAAATTTTCATTCCCAGACCCACACATTTGCTACACCTATTCGCAGTAGAACAAGCGATCCATGCAGATCAGTTACGTCTGCCACATCCGGACATTCCAGGACCACTTGATTGGGATCGTATGATGACAGATTTGGCCAGAGGACTACGCATACAAGAACATCAGCTTGCCACTCAGGTTGTGGAATATTACATCCAACACTCCCAGCAACAACGGTCTATCAGGGACGACAGACGCGAGAGAGGGGGGGGTGTTGAGAGGGCACCCAAGGACCGACTAGACAAGGAAGCCAGCGGAGAGAGCCAGAACAAGGTGAAGGAGTAAGTAGACAAAGCAGTCGACACAAATCTGGCAGATAGGCCCTTCAAATTTCTTCCAAATCAACATCTTTTAACAGTGATTCTTATCACTAACAATCATTGTAAATACCATTTCATATTTTTGTAGCTCCATTTTGTGCAAGCCAAGGAGTCCTTGAGCTTGAGGAGCCTTAGAAGTACCTACATATCAATTTTCGTATTTTTTAGACTCCGTTTAAGCCCTCAAATTGGCCCTGGAACCTAATTTTTAACTAGGCCGGACACTAGGTCTGGACAGGGCCAAAACCTAGTCAAAAACTATAAAAAGAGCTAGAGAGCTCATTTTTGAGGTTAGATTGTAATTGAAACGAACTTGTAAGAACTTTTGGAAAGTAATCTAAGAACTCCATTGATTCTCACTCTTTGTCTTGCCGTGTGTGCGCGTGTGTGTGTATGTGTGTGCATGTTTGTGTGCTTCTCACTCACGCACTTGTGCCGCCACTTGCTCGAGGTCTTCATACCATCCTCACGTCTTCCCGGATTGACATTAAAGGAGGTGCTACTCATCACTGAGCTACAAGGTTGGTCGAGGTGGTCCTCCTGCAGTTGCTTGGGAGTGTGTAGTCTCTATGGCGGCCCACATGGGGTTTTTTTCCAACCCTCAGTTACGTATGAACTTATTCTATCCTAGTGATTACAGATATGAGACCTTATCTCTAGGCCGCTTGTTTGTTTGGGGCATAATCAAATTCTGACATCATGAATGGTATAATATTGCATTGCAATCGGCTATCTTCTATTCAAAAGTATTACAGCTTTGAATGTACATCAGCACCATCCTCCTGCTTTGATTCATGTATATCTGCTCATGTCATGGCTTCATCACTTGGTAATTCATGAAGCGAACAAAGGTCGACATTTGGTTACTATCATATGAACCACTGATGAATCCCAACTTATTGCTATCCAAAATACTATATTTGCACATGCACATTTGACTTGACCTCTTATTTGAGGTGTATACAAGCTTCTATTCCATAACAGCCGGCATAATCATTTTCCATCTAGCATACCTAGATTTGAGGAGTTTACTGTTTTGTAAAAAGGATAAAATTTTGATGGTTTCTTGGCCTTTTTTATGGCAATAGAAATTGGGAGGGATATATATTGATACACAAGGGGTGTAGGCTTTTAGCACTCCAAGAAGTTTTTAAGATATGACTTTAGATATATTATTAACAACGTTGCTAAGATTTTTCTCTCACAGGTTTTACAGATATCCTTTGGGGCTTCTCCCTCAAGGTCAAACTAATTCTTGGATTTTTGTGATTGCATGTGTTGGGATGGTGTCCAATAGACCTTGATTTTATGGATGCTGCACTTCATGGATTGGAGGATTCAAGGCTCTACTCTCTTGGAAGACCCATCAACTTTGGGATGTCATAATTTGTGTCCATAGTGTTGTAAGGCTATGGGACACAAGCATGTGTTGTAAGGGCACTCTTGGCATGCATCGGAAGGTGATCTTCTCTGTTCACTTTTTTATATGCTTCCTTGATGTTTGAGCTCCTTGAGTGGTATGTAGTTTCCCTTAAAGCATTTTCTTCCTCATCATTCCTGGATATGTTAGGCTGAAGCTCTACATGGAATTGCGTGCACTCACCACTCTCCCTTGGGGTCTTTTACAGTTGTGTGGCTTCATGGTTTTGTGATTACTCTTAGTAGGATGGTGTACACAACCATATTTTTTGTTCTCATAAAGTCATGACATTGTGTTAACATGCTGAAAATATGAGCTGATCCTTTTTATTTCAGGGTGGTGTTGCTTTCTTGGGCTGTTAGGAATTGTGTCTTGGCTTTTTGTGATGGCCAAATCACTTTGAGTAAAAATTGGGTGGTCATAGTCATTGGCATCCATTGAATTATTTCATTATGTATTACTTTTATGCTTGATCTATATCATGAATTTTCTACACCTCATACAAATGATGCTACTAAGGCATGCCTTTTGGATTGTTAGCAAGTTCATGATGCATCTGTGAGGGTTTCCTTTCTTTGTTGGGCTTGCTTGACTTGCATAGCACTTTGGGCATGTATTTATAGACTTGTACTTGAGTTCACTTAATGGGGAGTAGAAACTGAAGTGAGAATGCATGTTTATTGATTGCATTTTTTCAAATACAGCCTACTTGCTTTTGTATGTGTTAATTTTAGGTTCGGGGGCTTGTCGTGAAGGCTTTTCTAGTCTTACAAAGGGTTGCCCAACACGATGTATGCAAGAGGATTGTGTCACTCAGTACCAAACACTTGAAGACTTGAAGACTTGCAGACTTTGAAGACTCAACACGACCTCGATCAGCTATGTATGGTCCTTTTTTCTCAGCTTTGTCCAGGACGCCAAAGACTAGGTGGGGGAGGGTGTTGGAACCTTGAAATTATGAAGGACCCATGAAGCTATGAAGGCTATGGAGTACTTGGAGGCCTCCCTCGAAGCTAAGGATACTTGGAGGTTCAAAGCCTTGTGTGGCGGTCTCCTAAATTTCCCATTTTTTCCTTTTGTATACAAGTTCTTCATAGGAACTCTCTCTTACTTCGTTTTGTGAGAAAACCCATAAAAACTCAACCTTAACCTTCTTTTTTGTAAAAGGCTTCTTTTTGAGTCCTTGCCTTATTTTAGAAATGAGAGCTCTCTTTTGGATACGTGCAAGAGCTCTCTCTCTCTCTAAGAAGATTCCCTTTTTGATTTTCCCCACTACCTACCTTTTTTTAGAATATCTTTAGTTGATGAAGCCTTTGGCCACTTGTATTCAACGGATCCCTCTTCTCTCTTATATAAGGAGAAACTCATTTTATAAAAAGAGGTCCCTTGGCCATGGCCTTGGCCTCCATGCTAATGAAAAGAAGGTTCATTTGACTTCCACATTTCTCCTTATGTGCTAGGCGTTGATCCATGTGTGTGGGTTTGGCACTTGGGGTTGTCTTGTGTGTGAGCATTGCCCTCCTCTACTCCTTTTGACGTTGGCCATGGTGCCATTGTTCGTGGACGTGGGTGTGTGTGCATTGCTTACACTTCTTGCAACTCCTCTTGGAAGAGCCTCTCACTTCCATGTGAGGCGGTTTGGGTTGGTTGCTCCCCATACTTCAAGAGCGTCTGAGCCACACACTCAACAGTCATTGTGAAAGCTGTCCTATACTCAGCCTCACAACTGGAAGTGGCCACAGTAGGCTGCTTCTTGCTCAACCAAGATATACATGACCTACCAAGCATGAAGTAAAAACCACTGGTGGACACACGAGTGTCATAGCAACCAACCCAATCTGAGTCAAAAAAAGCATGCAAATCTAGCGGTAGTGATCCCCCCTTGGGATAAAACAACCTAAGTAGTCGAGTACCACTCAAGTAGCGAAAGATGCGCATAACCGCCTTCCAATGCATGACTCTTGGGCAATTCATAAACCTGCTCATCTGTGAGACAACAAACTGAATATCTAGCTGAGTAATGCATAAGTAAATCAAGCATCCAACAGCTTGCTGATAGAGAACAACATCAAATGCATCTCCAGCATCATGAAGACTCAATCGTAAACCTGTCTCCATAGGAGTGGCAATAGGCTTACAGTCTTCAAGGCTAAAAGGCTGCAATAATGTGTCAATATATTTCATTTGACACAAAGCCATTCCACTTGCATAAATTGAATGCCCAAATAGTGATGCAAATGCCCCAAATCAGACATCTCAAATGAGGCATGCAATTCAGCCTTAAAATCAGCAATATGCTTCTCAATAGGACCAGTGAGAAGCATGTCGTCAACATAGATAAAAATGATCAGAAGCACATCATTAGCACGCTTAACATATAAGGTGGTTTTCATTTGGACTGTTCTCAAAACCATGTGCAATCAGATAGGCATGTATCTTCTCATACCAAGCACATGGTGCTTGCTTTAACCCATATAATGCCTTCTTTAACCTGCACACCTGGTTTTCATGTCCTTTCTGCACAAAGCCACGGGGCTGAAAAACACACACTTCTTCGTGCAAGTCACCATTCAAAAATGCTGTTTTAATGTCCAATTGATGTACATTCCAACCATGATGGGCTGCAAGTGCACAAATGCTCTGAACAGTAGTCATACGGCATGTAGGTGCAAAGGTCTCATCAAAATCAATGCCTCTTTCCTGCGCATAACCCTTTGCAACAAGCCTAGCCTTATACCTGTCAACTGTACCATCAGGTTTATGCTTCAACTTGTATACCCACTTAGTGCCAATGGCCTTCTTGCCAGGAGGCAAGTCACATAAAGACATGTACCATTCTTCATTATAGCATCATATTTAGATTGCATAGTAGCCATCCAATTTTTTGAACTCTGTGCTTCATCAAAAGAAACAGGCTCATTCTCATCACAGAGACTAGACGCAGCCATAGCATAGCAATCTGATGCAAAGCAGGCACTATGAGAGCCTGAACGAGTACGATATGACAAAGGTGCATCTAATTTGCTGTCACACAAAGTCTGCACCAACCATTTTGGCATAGTTTTTGCCTGCTCAATATCAGCTCTCTCATCAACAAGTGCATCATGTAAATCTGCATTAGAAATGGAATGATGTGCATCATCATATGAAACCTGCAAAGGCTGAGAAGTTGTCTCATTAGGACCAACACTAGACTGTCCACCTCTAAAAAGAGGCATTAAAGTATCATACATGTCTTTGGAGCTAACAAATGTCTCCTTAGTACATGAAAGCAATGGCTGAATAGCATCTTCCACAAAGACAACATCACGGCTAACCAGAATGCGTTTAGTCTGTGGATGATATAGACGATAGCCTTTAATTTCAAAACTGTACCCAACAAAAATACATTGTACTGCCTTATCATCCAATTTTTTGCGATGTTTTTCAGGCACTAGTGCATATGCCAAACAACCAAAAACATGCAGATGAGCAACAGATGGCTTGCGGTCATGCCAAGCCTCATATGGAGTGATAGAGTGCAGTGATTTAGTGGGACACCTATTAAGTACATATGCTGCACACATGACAGTCTCAAGCCAAAAACTATGTGGTAAAGTCTGACTCTTGACCATGCACGTTGCCATCTCCATGAGTGACCTGTTGTTTTGTTCAAAAACTCCATTCTGTTGAGGTGTATACAACACTATACACTGGTGTTTTATCCCATGTTCAACCAGAAATGCATTAAAATCAGAAGACATATATTCCCCCCCCGATCAGAACGGAGGGTGCCCATTTTACATGCTGTCACAAAGTAAAGATAATTTCCAAAAGAAGGTGTCTGAATAGGACCATAGAGATCACTATGTACAAGCTGCAATTTCTGAGTAGCCCGAACTGAACTATCTTTTGGAAAGGATGAACGCTACATTTTGCCCAAAATACATCCTTCACAAACATGTTTTCTAGGTGCCTCAAGTTTGGGCAACGAGGACACCATTTCAGATTTTTGCAGGCGTAGCAAACTAGCAAAATTCAGATGACCAAAGAATGCATGCCAAAGCTTTGCATCTCACATAGCTTGAGAATCATTTACTGCACATGCCAAATCATTTACAGATCTTTCATAGTCTATGAGCTTATACAACCCACGACATAAAATGCCAGAAGCAATAATCACATCGCCATTTGAGAGATCATGAACTGTACACCTGTCATCAATAAATTTCACAACCAAGCCAATCTTGGCTAATGCAGAAACTCTTGGAGCAGAACAATCAACAATTAGTGATTACATAAAATCTAGAAGTGGAAAGATGAATGAAAGTTTGAAGATTAGTTTCAAGGAAAAGAGGAGATTCAGAAACAAAGTTCTTTTGTACATTAGTATTGTAAATATTTCAATGTATTTGGAAAAATGACGAGTTAGACTCGTGTATATATATATATATATATATATATATATATATATATATATATATATATATATATATATATATATATATATATATATATATATATATATATATATTTATTTATTTATTTATATAGATACATGCTCATAGTGGGGGAGAGAGATATAGAAGAGATAGAGAAGAAAATATATGTGAAGAATAGAAGAATAGGAGAGAATGAGATGAACATTATGTATGTCATCCATCAAATGTATGAAGATTCATGAGAAGAAAAAGTTTTTCAGAGAATTGCGCGTCGATCTTTTCTCTGATTCTCCTTCTGTGTTTAATCTTTTGAGAAATCCTTTTGTACATGTCTAAATCCATAGTTGATCTATCTATGGTTAAAGTTTGAGAGTCCAATTGCAAACAGGCTGAGAGAATTTTGAATAGGAACACTCATATGTAAGAAAGTTCTGAGTGTCTTCTGAAACAGGCGCAGATTTGATGATCAAAGAAATGGACAGTGCTCAGTGTATGGTGTAAAGTTTTACACAAATGAGGATTCAAAATTTAAGTTGAGAGGTAAGCCATCTATGGCTAAAAGCATTTGATTAAACGGGTTCTAGTTTGGGAGAACTATGTATTAGAAGTTGCAGGTGTCAAAGTCGACATTACAGAGAGACAGTTTCAGACATAGGTAAACTATTTGAGTCATCTCTCACAATCTACTCGAGCATTTGAAGTATTTTAACTTGGAGAAGGTGAGCAAGCTTTAGGCGCCACATTCTACAAAGTTTCATCAGAAACTTTACATAAATGATTAGTCAATGATTGATTAATGTGCAGTAGACTTTCCTGAGAAACAAGTTTCTTCACAGTTAGCTAATTTCTTGATAGTTTGGCACTTGTCTTCCAAAATTGGTTGGAGTTTAAAGTTATTCTTGATATAGAGGTGGTCTAACATCAAGGATAGCTTGTTCTTTTGGAGATTAACACTCTCCATGAGTGGTATCAGAGCAGGAAGTATGAAAATTGAGGAAAGGAAGACTCCAACTGCTGCAGACATACAAAATTCAACATCTGAAGGTTCAAAAGGTGAAAGCTTGAGGACAAAGCTTGAGAAGGTGGTTATACGACACCAAAGAAGACAAAAGGAGTGTCATTCGAAGTAAAGGTAACCTTATACTTTATAAAGATTGAAGAATTCAATATACAGGTGAAGCAAGGATGGGAGATAGTCTCCAAATTGAAAAGTTGGATAGAGAGAACTATCCAGCTTGGTCTATGAGAATGGAAGCTCATCTTATGATCAAAGATCTGATGGGATACATAATAGGAGATGAAGAAAAGTCAGAGTTCAGAGATCCTAGTGTTCCAACTAGGGAGGAGCTTGCAGATATAAAAATTTGGATGAAGAAGGATGCTCAAGCAAGGAGCATAATCTACATGGCAGTAAATGATTACTTGCTTCCTCATATCAGAGGACTTGAAAGTGCAAGTGACATTTGGAATGCTTTGGAAGAGCATTTTCAGAATACAACCAAGTCAAGGAAAGCTTCGTTATGGGAAGAGTTTACTACTTTCAAGAAGAAGGCTTCACAATCAATATCTGATTATGTGACAAAGATGAAAGACATTGCTGATTCCTTAGGTGCAGTTGATGAAGATATTGAAGAAGATAAGTTGGTAAGACAAATTCTCATAGGACTTAGAGGAGATGAGAAGTGGAAGCCTTTTATTTTATCTACAGAACTTTCATTAGATCATTTCACTCCTGATTTGAATCAATTGTTAGGACATATGCTAACTTTTGAGAACGATATCAAAGGAGATGTTGATAAGAGTGCAGGACATGCAATGTATTCTAAAGACAAGAAGAAAGCTAGCAAAGGAAAGCAACAATCAGTTGAAGATGAAGGTACTCCAAGCCAAGCAAACTTCCTAAGAGGAAGAGGAAGTGGCAGAAGTCTAGGAAGAGGCAAAAAAACAAAGATAATGTCAAAGCTTGTTGGATATGTGGTAAGACCAATCATCTATCTCATGATTGTTGGCACAATAATCAAAGCAATGGTAATTTTAATCAGAATTTTAATCAAAGAGGAAGAGGTGGAAGATATCAGAGAGGAAACTTCAGAGGTAGAGGTGGTAGGAATTATTTTGGAAGAGCTGGAGGAAGAAACTTCCAAAATTAGTCCTATAACAACACCTACTATAATTATGCATCAGATCAGAAAGAAGATTCAACTCTCATTATGAATGCAACATGTGAAACCTCCCATGAAGACATGAGAGTGTTTTACATTGACTCAGGATGTAGTAATCACCTGAGTGGAAATATTGCTTTGATGACTGATTTAGATCATAATGCAATTAATCATATAGTTCAGACAGGTGATAATACAAAGCACAAAGTAAAGTCAATTGGTTCAGTCAAAGCCAAAGATGGAAGCACTCTCTTGAGTAAGATTCTGTATGTATACAATTCCTAAAAATCTGATAAGTGTAGGACAAATTGTGGAAAAAGGATATGAGGTAAGGTTCACTAATGATGGAGTTTATGTTGAAGACCCTAGTCAAGGGTATAAACATATTGTTACAAGAAAGAAGGAAGGAAGGCTCTTCACATTAAAGATACAAGGTAATGTTGGACATGCTATGTTTACATATGGAGAGCAAAAGGTGTCTGAATTGGATCTTTGGCATAAAAGACTTGGACACTTTAATGAAAGAGGTATAAAAGAAATGATTAACAATGGTTCAGTGCTTGGATTGCCTAATGTTGCAGGTCAACACATGACATACAGATGTGAAGCATGTCAGTTAGGTAAGGCTCATAAGCAATCATACAATAAGCATGGTTTTAAGTATTCAGAAAGAATTGAATTGGTACATACAGATGTGTGGGGTCCTTCAAAAGATTTCAGTATAAATGGTTCAAGATATTATGTCATATATGTTGATGATGCTACCAGGTGGATCACAATCTATGTGATCAAAGACAAGTCAGAAGTGTTTAATACATTTAAACACTATCATGCATATGGAGAAAGAATTACAGGTCAAAGATTGAAGAGGTTAAGGTCAGATGGAGGGGGAGAGTATTTCTCTAATGAGTTCAGTGATTACTTGTGGAATGTAGGTATAAAGAGAGAGGTTACTTGCAGGTACTCTCCTAAAAAAAATGGGGTAGCAGAAAGAAGAAATAGAACTCTTGTTGAGTTTGCAAGATCTATGATGAAGGAGAAAAATTGTCCTAATTATTTGTGGGCTAAGGCTGTAAACACAGCCACATATTTGGTTAATAGGTTACCATGTAAAGCCTTGCAGGGTATGACACCATATGAAGCTTGGTGGGGTAAGAGACCTACCTTGGATCATTGTAGAATATTTGGATGCTTGGCATATGCATATGTGCCATCTCAATTGAGGCATAAATTGGAACCTAAAGCAGAAAAGTATGTATTCATTGGTTATGATGACAAGCAGATGGGTTATAGGTTGTGGAATCCATCCACAAAGCAATTTCTTGTGTCTAAGGATGTTACATTTGATGAGCAAGGTACTTGGTATGTAGGTACACTTAATAATCATTCATATGTTGAAGAAATTGTGAATCAAAGGAAAGGTAAATCAAAAGTTCAAATATTTGATGAAGGTGAGAATAGTGAAGTATAGGTTGAAGTTGAAGAAATGCCAAGATTTGATCCAGAATGTGATGAACCAGAAACTTCAAGAAGTGGAGAAGTCAGAAGGTCATCTAGGCACAAATGGCAACCTACTAGGTATAGCTATGATACTTCGTTCTTGACTACTAAAGACTATGCTTACATGTTAAAAGCAGATGAAGATCCATCCACATATGATGAAGCCAAAGGGAAGAAGAATTGGGAAAAAGCTATGCAAGAGGAATATGATGCATTGATGGAAAATGAGACTTGGGATTTGGTTCCTAAGCCAAATAGTCAAAAGATCATTGGATGTAAATGGGTATACAAAACAAAAAGGTTTGCAGATGGAAGTGTGTCTAGGTACAAAGCTAGACTTGTTGTGAAGGGATATGCACAAACATATGGTGTGGACTATGATGAAACTTATAGTCCTGTTGCAAAGATGACAACCATAAGGACTCTCATAGCAATTGCTGCTTGCAAAGGTTGGAAATTATCTCAATTAGATGTTAAAAATGCATTTTTGAATGGTTATATTTCAGATGAAGTTTACATGGAGCAACTAGATGGTTTCAAAGATCAAGTCTATCCAAATTATGTGTGTAAGCTCAAGAGAGCTTTGTATGGGTTGAAGCAGGCCCCAAGGGCTTGGAATTATAGACTTGTAAAGTTCTTAAAGGAACTAGGATTTCAAGCATCAAAGGCAGATAGTAGCTTGCTAGTCAAAGCAAGTGAGGATGGATTTATTTATGTTTGTATTTATGTTGATGACATAATACTTACAAGAACAGATGATAAAGGCATACACATGATTAAGAAACAGATGGAGAAAGAATTCAAAATTAGTGATTTGGGAAATTTGTGATTCTTCTTGGGAATGGAGATTTCATATACTCAGCATGGAGTATATGTAACTCAAGAAAGGTATCTGAGAAATTTGCTAACCAAGTTTAAAATGGAAGATTGCAGGATAGCACCGACTCCAATGGAAGTAAATCATAGGTTGACTAGATATGGAGGAGAAGAATTCAAAGATATGAAGCTCTATCAGAGTTTGGTGGGTAGCTTGATTTATGCTACATTAACAAGGCCTGATTTATCATATGCAGTTGGAGTTCTATCTCAATTCATGCATTGGCCCAGAAAGGAACATTGGATTGCAGGACAAAGAGTACTTAGGTACATCAAGGGCACACTTAAAGAAGGTCTGTATTATGGATATACTTCAGATACAAGAGTCAAAATATACAGTGATGTAGATTGGGCAGGTAATTCTGATGATAAAAGATCAACACATGGATATTTGTGTTATGTGGGAGACAAGCTAATTTCATGGTGCTCTAAGAAGCAACATACAATTGCTCTATCATCTACAGAAGCAAAATACAAAGGCATGGTGGAAGCTGCAAAGGAAGTAATATGGCTAAAGACACTTATCAAGAGTTTTGATGTTGTTCATAGTAGTTCTATCATTTGTGGAGACAATATGAGTTCTTTATACTTGGCAGCAAATCCTGTGTTTCATGCTAGAACTAAACATATAAAAGAATAAATAAATTAAAATAAAAGCAAAAAGGTTGAGTTGGGACGAAGTGCAAAAAAAGGAAAAATAAAGTAAAAAATTAATTTTCTAGAAATACGCATGTGTTTGTTGTTTCTTCTAATGGTGATTTATATCCACCCATGACTACTTGATGCTTGTTTGCGTTTATTGTTATGAATGCAGGTTGGTGCCCCTAGAGGATGCATAGGTTCAAAGGGGGGTGGATGTGTTTGTAATTCAAAGTCAAGCTCGACAATCAAGCATGAAACACCACTTTAAAGCTCCACCAAAGATACACTAAAAGCAAATGAAATTGTTAAAGGTGCTAACTTTGCTGGTTGCAATACGAAGATGGAAGCTACTAATTGGAAGGAATTAAAATAATAAGAGGTGGATCTCAAACTCAACATATAAAGAATCTCGAAGACTCTGGTGATTTCTATCCTTGAATATCATATTGAATATGTGTTGAGCTTTGCATGGTTTTATTCATGTATTTGAACATAATTGGTTGGGTACAATGCATAATTGGTTGCATCCATAACTTATATGATTTGTATTGCATCCAAAACAAGATTGGGTTTCTAACTCTTGCTTCATATGGAGGTTTGTATTTACTTCTTGTTGCATACTATTTAGAAGATATGCATAACTAAGTATTACAATATAAAGCTCCATTTTGTAGATGAAATTTCTCTTGATATGTTGATCTCCTATTTCTATGTAGAAAGTGCAAAATAAGTAAATAAACAGAATCATGTTGGACCTCATGTTGAATTTGATTGAGGAAATCAAAATTCACTATAGAAATGAGGTTACATAAAGTTTTCTAGTCAATGAACCATCAACCTTATTTTCCCTATAGGTTCCTACTAAATATTTAATACCAAAATCATACTCACTTAATAGTTCAATCCAATAATTTAGTCTATTATTAAACAATATGAATCTGAAAATGTATTTTAACCTTTGATGATCTATTATAAATTCAGACAACCACTAGTAGTAGATGTCTCCAATGCTTGTGTGTCTATTACATAAGGCATTTCTCGGTTATGAGTGGGATAGTTAAGTTCATGTTTGTTAAGGAAACACTCACGAATTTGACGCAACAGACAAAGAGAGAAACAGAATCTTCCGGAAAATCAGTGCACAGGTGTACAGTATGCGAAGTTAGTGCACGGTGTGCGCATAACAGAGCAATTAACCGCTACGGGCGCGTAAGGCGCGCATAACGTGAATTGAAGAGTGACAACGCAGAGGAGCGCCAAAGGAAAGTGTATATATATATACAGCAAGATTTGAAGAACAAGGCGGGAGTGTGTATGTGCAAGAATAGAGACGAGATATAGCAGATGCGCAGAGTTACAGATAGAAGACGCCATAGATCGCGTATGTAGAAGAAGACGCCAGAGATCACGTATGTACAGATGAATAACACAAGCCTGAAGTGTCGGGCTTTTTCATGTGAGAGAGATAGTAATAAGAAACTACTCACTGTAGGAGAGTTTCTGTAGCTTGAGCAAGAAGAGGCCAAGCTTACTTGTACACATCTTCTCTAATCGAAAACACATGTTCATGTGGATGTCTCCGCGTAATCTTTACTTGTGAAGAATCTGAAGCTATTTCGTGTTACGGTAGGAAGTTCCGTTTATCGTTAACTGTCACGACTCGTTACTAAACGTGCTTCAGTACCTTCTCTGTAAACGCATGTTTCAGTGAATAACAGTTTACTCAATAAGCATATCTCAGTAATTTCCGGTCAGTTACAGTTTCTCAGAAAACAAGTTTTTCCGGTAGAACAACGAAGTATAACTCGTAGCAGAGTTCGAAGCTTTGTATGAGAGATAGCTCATCTTGTAGCTAGACGTCTCTACTTTAAGCTGGTCACAGTTTCCGGTGAAAAGGAGATGTGCATGCAGTACAAAATCTAACCGGAAAGTAGCACTTCAGAACTGTGAAGTTTTCCTTAAAACTTCAGAAGAGTTCATTAAGTGGAGAAAGCTCACGAATCACTTTCTTACTTCTTGTATGTTCACTTGAAGTAATTATAACCAAAGTAGAAGTTCATTTCGGTGAAGTTCCGGTACGATTACGGTGTCAGTCCAGTGACAGTCTGGTGAAGTTCCGGTGGAACTTGTGTCGCAGGATAACACAGTTAAGGCGACGTTAATTAGGCTGAGCTACTGTTGATTACAGAGGTGTTCTGAATCACTCTAGTTTAGCATTCTATTGCGGTGGCGCGGCAATTTCCGCAGGCCTGACAGAGTTCAAGCTTTGTCGCGAAATCCACCTTCAGGGCGAAAGTAATTCCGCACCAGTGGTATTAGAGCTGAAGTTTTCGCCAACAATTGGTATCAGAGCAGGTTAGTTTCCCAAGAATTGGTATCAGAGCAGGTTAGTTTCCCAAGAATTGGTATCAGAGCCTAGAGTATTCCCTATCATGGCAGATCACATCCAAATTGATAAACTGGACAGAGATAATTATCCCGCATGGGTAATGCGCATGGAAGCCTTACTTATGAGTAAGGAGTT
This sequence comes from Ceratopteris richardii, assembly GCA_020310875.1. Classification (NCBI taxonomy): domain Eukaryota; kingdom Viridiplantae; phylum Streptophyta; class Polypodiopsida; order Polypodiales; family Pteridaceae; genus Ceratopteris; species Ceratopteris richardii. The sequence continues at coordinate 51,875,734 of CM035436.1, read as the reverse complement.
AATGATGTACGTGACCGGAGAAGAAAAGAAGCCGACCTTTGAAGATGATAGCCAACCAGAAAAGGAAGAGATAGAAGCTTTGAAGCTGTGGCAAAAGAAAGATGCAACGGCAAGAGCCTACATCTACAACACTGTTTCAGATCATCTGCTACCGCACATTAGAGGTCTAGAGAAAGCAGAGGACATATGGAGCGCATTGGAAGATCACTTCCAAAATACTACGAAAGCTAGGAAGGCCAGCCTATGGTCCGAGTTCACAACGTTCAAAAAGAAGCCGAGTCAAAGCATTAGTGACTACGTCACTAAAATGAAGGATCTAGCAGATAGTCTGGGATCCATAAATGAAGATGTTGAAAATCATAGATTGATAGCACAACTGCTCAGAGGGTTGAGAGGAGATGAAAGGTGGAAACCTTTCGTGCTCTCAATTGAACTTTCTTTAAATCATTTTGTACCAGATTTAAATCAGTTGCTTGGACTGATGCTCACATATGAGCAAGACCTGAAAGGAGACGCAGAAAAAGGACAAAGTTCAGCAATGTATATGAAGAACAAGAAGAAAGAAAAGGGTAAGCCAAAAGACGAAGAAGAATCGAGCTCTCAGGCCTATTACGCAAGACGTAAAGGCACTGGCAGAGGAAGAGCAAGAGGAAGAAGTAGTCAGAATACTAACAAGAAAGTCTGCTGGATTTGCGGACTAAGTAATCATCTGGCGCATGACTGTTGGCACAACCAACAGGGATCAAATCAAAGCCAGAACAGTAATAGCAGAGGCAGAAGCGGAAGATATCAAAGTAACTTCCAAAGAGGAAGACAAAGCCAAGGAGGAGGCTATGGTAGAGGTGGAGTGAGAAGTTGGGGACAGAGCCAATCCTACAACACCACCTACAACAACTACGCAAATGACACACAAAATAAAAGTCATACATCATTGATGATGAACTCAATCAGCACATCTGATAACGAAGATCTAAAGGTATTTTACATTGACTCTGGATGTTCTAATCACTTGTCAGGAAATATAGAACTAATGTCAGAACTAGAGAAAGGTAGTTCTTGTCACACTGTTCAAACAGGTGACAATACAAGATACAAAGTACAATCAATCGGAAAAGTGAAATGCAAAAGTGGATCAGATTTGCTAACTAATGTTTTGTATGTTCCAACAATACCGAAAAATCTGATTAGTGTGGGACAGATAGTCGAAAAAGGTTTTCAGGTCAGATTTACAAACAAAGGCGTATTTGTAGAAGATCCCAAGAACGGATATTATCAGATCGTTTCTGGTAAGAAAGAAGGGAGACTCTTTACGTTAAGAGTACAAGGGAACATTGGCCAAGCGCTGCTCACACATGATGAAAAGGTAATTATAGAACTTGATCTCTGGCACAAGAGATTAGGTCATTTTCACGAAAAAGGAATCAAAGCTATGATAGCGAATCAGTCTGTACTGGGATTACCGAACGTACAGAACCAACATATGATCCATAAATGCGAAGCCTGTCAAATGGGAAAAGCCCACAGGTTACCTTTCCAGAAGAAAGGATTCAAACATGACGGTGTGCTAGAACTCATACATACAGATGTATGGGGACCAACAAAAGAAGGATCAATCAGCGGGTCAAGGTATTATGTTCTTTTCATTGATGATGCAACAAGATGGATAACACTTTATGTTCTGAAAGAGAAATCAGAAGTGTTCGGAGCTTTCAGACATTTTCATGCATATGCTGAAAGACTCACCGGACGAAAACTTAAAAGACTGAGGTCTGATGGAGGGGGAGAATACTTCTCCCGAGAATTCAATGACTATCTTTGGAATGCAGGTATTAAGAGAGAAATAACCTGCAGGTATACACCACAACAGAATGGTGTAGCAGAAAGGAGAAACCGAACTCTAGTCGAGTTTGCACGAGCTATGCTAAAAGAAAAAAATTGCCCAGATTATCTTTGGGCTGAAGCCGTGAACACAGCGACATACTTGGTAAACAGATTACCATGTACAGCCTTAGAAGGAATGACCCCTTATGAAGCTTGGTGGGGAAAGAAGCCAACACTTGATCACTGCAAAGTGTTTGGATCAGTAGCGTATGCTTATGTACCGTCTCAACTCAGACACAAGCTTGAACCGAACGCAGAGAAATATGTATTCGTCGGATATGATGAAAAACAGATGGGTTACAGGTTATGGAGTCCTCTAACCAAACATTTTACTGTTTCCAGAGATGTAACATTTGATGAACAGAAAAGCTGGTATGCAGATCAGAGTCATACAGCTGAAGAATTTGAAGAAGAGATAAAAAGAAGAGAGAAAGGAAAATCAATTGTACAGGTAAACAAAGATGAAGAGGCAAGTACGTCCAGGACCGGATCAGGTATGAGAAACGAAGATGAAGACGTGTACTCAGACACACACGAAGAATATGAGCTAAGAAGGTCGAACAGAGTAAGAAGACAACCGAAAAGGTACTCGTATGATACATCGTATATAACTAAGAACGATTATGCATACATGGTCAAAGACGATGATGAACCTCAGAGCTATGATGAAGCCAAAAGCAAGAAGCAATGGCAAGAAGCAATGGAAGAAGAATTCAGCGCACTGGAAGAGAACAAGACATGGGAGCTTGTTCCTAAACCGAACGGTAAGAAAGTAATTGGAAATAAATGGGTGTTCAAAATAAAGAAACTTGCAGATGGAAGGATAGCCAGACATAAAGCGAGACTAGTTATCAAGGGCTATGCTCAGACGCATGGCATAGACTATGACGAGACGTTCAGTCCGGTGGCAAAGATGTCAACCATAAGAACAGTGATTGCTATAGCAGCATCAAAAGGATGGAAGCTAAGTCAGCTAGATATAAAAAACGCATTCCTAAATGGATATATATCAGAGGAAGTCTATATGGAACAACCGGAAGGGTTTGTAAGTTCCAGATACCCAAACTTTGTTTGCAGGTTAAGAAAAGCACTTTATGAACTGAAGCAAGCTCCAAGAGCTTGGAATTACAGACTTGTGAAATATCTCAATGAACTTGGATACCAAAGTTCGAAGGCAGATGCAAGTCTACTCATCAAAAGGACAGAAGAAGGAATGATCTACATTTGTATCTATGTAGATGACATAATAATTACAGGTACCTCAGATGCAGGAATCACAGAGGTAAAGAAACTGCTAGAAAAGGAATTCAAGATCAGTGACCTGGGAAAGTTATCATACTTTCTAGGTATGGAAATCACATATACAGATCATGGTGTATATGTCACACAAGAAAGGTATCTCCTGAACTTACTGAAGAAGTTCAATATGGAAAATTGCAGAGAAGCTTCAACACCGCTTGAAGTAAACCATAAACTCAGTAAATATAGTGGTACAAAGTTCAAAGATATGAAAAAATATCAATCGTTAGTAGGAAGCTTAATATATGCTACGCTAACAAGACCGGATCTCAGTTTTCCGGTGGGAGTTCTCTCACAGTTTATGCATTGTCCGACAGAGCAACACTGGGTTGTAGGACAAAGAGTTCTCAGATATATCAAAAGAACTATAAAGGAAGGATTATATTATCCTTTTACATCAGATATAAAGCTCAGAGCATATAGTGACTCAGATTGGGCAGGAAGTCAAGATGACCGAAGATCAACGCACGGGTATATGATATACCTAGGAGATAAGCTGGTAAGCTGGTGTTCGAAGAAGCAACACACAGTAGCCTTATCGTCAACAGAAGCAGAATACAAAGGACTGGTAGAAGCAGCGAAAGAAGTAATATGGATGCAAACTTTACTTAAAAGCATGGGTATAGATCAAAGTATACCGATCATACATGGGGATAATATGAGCTCGCTGTATCTTGCAGCGAATCCCGTGTTTCATGCAAGAACAAAACACATAGAGATTCAGTATCATTTCCTAAGGGAAAAAGTAATGGAGAAAGAGATAGAAATAGTCTACACTCCTACGAAAGATCAGATTGCAGACATTCTGACTAAGAGCTTGGATGGAACAAAGACAAACAGATTCAAAGAGATGGCAGGTATAAAAGAAAGAAAGATATATGAAAGACCGGAAGAGGTCTAATTAGTGATTGAGGGGGAGCTGTTAAGGAAACACTCACGAATTTGACGCAACAGACAAAGAGAGAAACAGAATCTTCCGGAAAATCAGTGCACAGGTGTACAGTATGCGAAGTTAGTGCACGGTGTGCGCATAACAGAGCAATTAACCGCGGCGGGCGCGTAAGGCGCGCATAACGTGAATTGAAGAGTGACAGCGCAGAGGAGCGCCAAAGGAAAGTGTATATATATATACAGCAAGATTTGAAGAACAAGGCGGGAGTGTGTATGTGCAAGAATAGAGACGAGATATAGCAGATGCGCAGAGACGCAGAGTTACAGATAGAAGACGCCATAGATCGCGTATGTAGAAGAAGACGCCAGAGATCGCGTATGTACAGATGAATAACACAAGCCTGAAGTGTCGGGCTTTTTCATCTGAGAGAGATAGTAATAAGAAACTACTCACTGTAGGAGAGTTTCTGTAGCTTGAGCAAGAAGAGGCCAAGCTTACTTGTACACATCTTCTCTAATCGAAAACACATGTTCATGTGGATGTCTGCGCGTAATCTTTACTTGTGAAGAATCTGAAGCTATTTCGTGTTACGGTAGGAAGTTCCGTTTATCGTTAACTGTCATGACTCGTTACTAAACGTGCTTCAGTACCTTCTCTGTAAACGCATGTTTCAGTGAATAACAGCTTACTCAGTAAACATATCTCAGTAATTTCCGGTCAGTTACAGTTTCTCAGAAAACAAGTTTTTCCGGTAGAACAACGAAGTATAACTCGTAGCAGAGTTCGAAGCTTTGTATGAGAGATAGCTCATCTTGTAGCTAGACGTCTCTACTTTAAGCTGGTCACAGTTTCCGGTGAAAAGGAGATGTGCATGCAGTACAAAATCTAACCGGAAAGTAGCACTTCAGAACTGTGAAGTTTTCCTTAAAACTTCAGAAGAGTTCATTAAGTGGAGAAAGCTCACGAATCACTTTCTTACTTCTTGTATGTTCACTTGAAGTAATTATAACCAAAGTAGAAGTTCATTTCGGTGAAGTTTCGGTACGATTACGGTGTCAGTCCAGTGACAGTCTGGTGAAGTTCCGGTGGAACTTGTGTCGCAGGATAACACAGTTAAGGCGACGTTAATTAGGCTGAGCTACTGTTGATTACAGAGGTGTTCTGAATCACTCTAGTTTAGCATTCTATTGCGGTGGCGCGGCAATTTCCGTAGGCCTGACAGAGTTCAAGCTTTGTCGCGAAATCCACCTTCAGGGCGAAAGTAATTCCGCACCAGTGGTATTAGAGCTGAAGTTTTCGCCAACAATGTTTACTTAATCTTCTTCTTTCATATGTGACACCCCTACTTCTTTGATACTAGTTTTCTCTCCTCCATCATTTGCAATGTGTCATAGTAAAAGATATCTCTTGAAGAACCTTCATCAAGAAAAAAAATCATTCATGATATCTCATAAGGATATCTTATTCATGGAAAATTTTAGAGCTTTATTCTTGTAAAAGGATAAAAGGAGGAACCAAGACTCCATGAATTTGAAGGTTGGTGATGATTAATCAATCACTTAAATCAAGTATGGTTAGACTTGACTTTAGTTTTCCTAGATTATAGGAAGATGATTTGTTCATCACAACTAACAAGCCCGACGAGCTGATTCGAATTCAAATCAGGGTAAAAGAAGTTGTGGAATTCACATAGAGTATATAAAATACTCAAAATCTTTCTTACTATAAGTTAGCTCAATACACATGCACAATTTGATCTTAACATTTGATCTTCTTCAATCTCTCCATCATCTTCTCCAACTACACTCAAATTGTAGGAGCTTGTTCTCTCTCTCTCTCTCTCTCTCTCTCTCTCTCTCTCTCTCCCTAGAGTGATCCAAAATTTATGAGTGATCATTCATTGGAAAGGTAATAGTGTCTACTTCATGTCTACAATTTTTTCTAGCATTCAATTTTTGAGGTGTCAGAGTCTATTATTGCACATAGCTAAAAAGTGGGGGTTACCACCAATCAGAGTTAAGCTCAATATTAGCACATTGGTTGATGATAATTCCTCCTTTTGTGCATTTTAACTACTCAACCGTATGTGTGATATTCCTCCAACAGGAATTTGATCTATTGTAATCAGGTTGGCTACTTTGAGCATTGAAAGTTGTATGATTGTTGCATGCCATTTGCACGTACATAAAAATGTAAGCTTATTCGAGTATATGTACAAGCATGTTGCGTGCAAAGTGCTCATTGAAGTATTTTTATGTGCATGCAAAATGTGCATAGTTATGTGTGTGCATTCATATGAATTTGTACATGCATGATGTGTGTATAATATGAGCATGGAAAATCATGTGCATGTGTGAATTTAAATATGAAAGTACCTGTGCCTGTGTATATGAGCTTGAGGTAGGTGCATTTTTGTGCAAGCATAGATGCAAATGTGTTAAGGCAAGCAAATATTTTGTGTGTGTGCGCATGTGAACATAGTTGTTTATGTGTAAATGTGTGTATTATATATAAAGCTATATAAATATATAAAATAGTTTTGCAAGATGCGTTTCGTACAAGCAGATTTAAAGATGCAAACACAAAATTTGATAGGAATAGAGCAATACAGAGAATCAGTTCTGCTAAAGGGCTAGTGTTCTGACTACTTCATTGAAGGAGCCATGCTCTCTTAAAATGTTATACTTAAGTCCTTGATGAAAAGAGATCTATAAATTGTGAGACATCTCTGACGTGCACAGGAGGAGGAAAACTGCGTCTGCATATGGCATTTTCACTCTCCCATCTCTATCGAATGTGAAGATGTGAACAGGGGCTTATCGAAGGCCTCATCCTTTGGTTTTCTTCATTCCATGGATTAGCCTTCCACGATCACCTCCGCTCTATCGAGAGTGTGCAACACTTTTAGTTGAATCAAGATGAGGAGATTTGGTAATGAATCCACATCTTTTGGTAATGAATCCATGTCTGACTTTTGCTCCTATGCCATCTACTATATTCAGGGATGAGAGAAGAAAGAAAGTGAACAAAAGTTGCTGTCAATATTTTCTGTAAATCTAGCAGAAGTGTCTATGACCAGCTACTTATCTGAAATATCCAGAGGTGCTTTCCACCGAACAAAAAAGGTTAGAAATATTTTTTTTTCTCTCTCTCTCTCTCGTAGTTAGAAATAATTTTCATGACTATGCTCATGATTTGAGATACACTCTACATCATAATCCTTTTTTCTGGAAAATAGATTACATTGCATGTGCAGTTTGGTTGATCGAATTGATGCTATTAAGATTCATTCCTACTTGTCTACTCCTCCTAAACAACATGAGCGATTATGAACAAGGCTCTATTAACATATGACGAGAAGCACAACTTCGTAAAGAGATTCCTCATAGAACGATTCTAACATGGTCTATGAGCTGAGAGGGAGAAATGAGGTATAGTTCTACGTCTTTAGGAATTTGGACAGATGACTAAAGAACATGAGTTATGCTCGTTTGAGACTTGCGTGCTTTCATTTGTTTGTTGAAAAAGAATTTGTCCTAAATAAAATGATAAAAATTATGTGATTGGGTTTAGATTCATTTGACAAACAATCGTGTTAGTTTGGAAAGATTCACAATGTGCCAATATTTGTACTCATGATCATGGAGGCACTCTGTGTGTTAGATCTATTTGAACACTCTTACCCTCCTTTCCATGAACTCCACAACATACCTCGTGAATCCGACATGAAAGGAGGGGGTGAATAAAACATAGAACTAGTAGTTAGATCAACTGATTTGACATTGAAAAGTGATAAATCTATCACATTGAACATGAATGAACTTTCGGCTAAGTTCATACACTTTCAACAAGAGGATAGATGACAAAAGGCTATCCATTCGCTTCACGAGAGATTAACCAAGCGATGCAAAATTTTTAATGGGAAGAATGTATCCAAGTTCTACAAAGAATATGAACTCAAGGCGAAGTACCTATGTGTTGGTTTTACCTCGATGATGGATCAGAAGCTATGTGAAAACTTTGTCTATGTATCCAAATTTGACATGCATAATCAACGTATGCGAATAAAACAAACGACATGGTGAGTACAAAGCGATGCTCCTCAAGCAGTTCATGCTCAAGGATGTAGATAAAGTGATTTGTAAATCCTTCGTGAGGTGGTTTTGTATGCCCAAGGACCAAACAATTAAAGAGATCAAATTAAGAGATTTTGACCAACAGTTCGATGATGTATCAGAATATGAAAAGAGAGGCTTAAGACATGAAAAGGTGTCTTGTTTCTTCGAGCAATAGATGTTAAAGCCTTAGAGGAACTAATTCCACTCCTACAAGATATGGATTCAGAAACTCGACCCATAGACAATTGGACACTCATCCATGAAGCTATAAGAGGATATGTTAAGAAGAAACAAATAGTTGAAAAATTTTGTAATTGGAGAGCCGATCTTCATGGAGATGAAAATGGTATACAAATTCAGTGTATTTCAACAACCTTGGATAATGTGCAAGTCCATAAAGTTTTAGGAACCCTAGTTGGGCATAAATTAAATATGCATGGAATACATGTACATGCTTATGATGAGAATCGCCATAAAGAACCTATAAGAATAAATGATACAATCTCCTAGGATCCAAGGTGCCAAGAGCGAGTAGACATATTTACGATGACTACATCCTTAAGTGTTATAAATGCACAAACCCCAAAGATGAGAGGAGCAAAGGATATGGAGGAAGCTACACAAGTTCAAACCAAACAAACAACAAACATAAAAAATAAATTCAACAAAAGAAAGATGAGCCATCCCCTATTCTAAAAACCTCCTCACATCCAATAGAGGGAAATAAAACAACTAGAGAAGCAATACATGATACGAACAAGGAATTCAAGATATCTGCAAGCTCTCAAGGTAGACAATTAGAGATTAATGAAGAGATACATCAAGGAAATCTGGTGATTTTGTTGTCAAGCTCAAGATGCATCCTTAAGTGATGATACTAGAAAAGATTTGAAGAGTGATTCAATACCAGTTGATAGTGATGTATCCCTTCAAACATATGATTCAAGTATACATGATCCAATGACTAAATTATGTGAAGAGACTCCCAGGGAGCATGATGCTAAATCTGAGGGCATGTAAAGGAACAATTCTATTGACAATGACTGAGATATGAATAGTGCTGCATTGTACATGCATAAAGAGATGCAAGAAAGTGAACCTACTTGTAAGAAGGAGGGCATGCCAATAATGGGTCCTCTAGAGAGTGATGTGTATGTTGATGGAGATGATGTTAAACAAAAACAAAATGGACATCAAGATCATGCAATACATTTGGATGATCCCACTTTGAATTTAGAGGTGCAAGAGAGTGATCCTAATTATAGGAGTAAGAATGAGTTGTTGATTGGGCATCAATATAATGATATGTATGTGAGTGATGTTGCACTCTATGAAAAGATGCATTCTGATGCAAATGAAGATTATGATGAGTTCACTCTATATGCTGAAGAAATGAATCATGAGAAGGAGAATGCAACATTCATTAAAATGCATGAAAAATATTATATAGGTACATTACCTAATGAAAATCAACAAGAAATGATTGAGTTAAATGGCTGCATTGATGAAGCTAGATACAAATAGTATCTGATGAATGAACCAATTGATTCAAATGAATGAGCCAAGATATTTATACATGATGAAACACTTGAACAAGAATCAATGATCGAGGAAATGTATGAAGAATGTGGTATAAGTACATCCTTTGAAGAGAATGAGCAAGAAAGGATGGAGATGGATGCAGAATTCCATGATGGTATTTTCAATAAAGAAATTGATTTGTCATCAAACCACATGCATAGTCTTAGAAAGTGTCAAAATTCTGATGAGGATGACTTGCACAAGCAAGAATTCAGTAATTGTAAAGATCAAGATTTTCTTGATTATGAGGGTATGGATTTACTTAATGTTGAAGGAGAAATGGTTTCAAACCATAACAATGATGAAGAGTTCTTGGAAAGATTAGAGATAGAAGCATATTCAATAATTGATAACAATGGAGTAGAAAGAAAGCATGATAGATTGGATGATAAAAACAAGTATATATTGTTGTTTGAGGATGATGAACACTTCTACTTGATGAAGGAATCTAATGAATCTATTCAAAAGATAAAAGTGTGATTCAAGATGATATAAATAAAGAAATTTCCCCAAATGGTTTTAAGCATGAAATGGATCAAAATACATGCTTGAAGGACCTTTTTGATGATGATTTAAGCATGTCAAAAATTCAAAAAACTATATACATGTGCTTTCCATTCATCATGTGCATCCTCACATGGTGCATTCGAGAGAATCATGAATAAAAGTGACTATGGTCAAATGATTGCATCATGGATTTTTAAATTTCTTAAGAGTTATGTATGTCAATGAAGCATCCAAGGGATGGACAAGCACATGAAGTGACTTGTACACATATCTAATCTGTTTAAGAATGCTTCCCTATTTGATGTAGTTCAAAGGTGGCTTCTTTAGAAGCACATGGTCTTTGTGAGCATATATCAAAGGATGCAGGTTTGAAGGGAGAATCTTATTAAATATAAGATTCCACAAAGCTTAAAATGATTTTGTAAATAAAAATGTATATATCGAATGTTCTTTGCTTTGATTTTAAGATAGATAAAGGAAACCAAATACAAAGAAGAAGACAAGAATTTGGAGTGGAGATGCTTATGATGATAAATACAAGCACCATCAATCAAATTATTGAATAATAAACACGTGAAACACTTCTAGGTTGACTTCTTTCCTTCTATAAAAGTATGAGAATACATATTGCATCTTGCATGTGGTAGATGTGCAATAACGTGTATGAAATTAAGTGAGTTTAGTAGATTCAGGTTGACCTATGAATATTATGATTACATGCAATACATGCAAGACTAGGTTTATATGAGTAGAATAGGTTAGTAGACTAGTGCTTTCAGAAGTGAGGACCTGGGAAAGTGAAGGCAAAACTTAATCTGAGTACTTGTATATACTAGTATATGCAAATGCTTGAAGAGTGGAAGTCTTTGATTTCTACCTTTGATCCCTTACTTGATCCTACCTCTGGATAAATTATGATTCAGATTAGCCTTCATATACCATCCAACTATATAGGTATGTGTATCTGTCATCAAGGCATTGTGATGGGCTAGTAGGTAGGTGGAGCTACTCTGGTCGAGTGATCATGGCCATGGACCAATGCTAGTTTTGTCATATGGCCTCACCTCTATGTTGTTATGCACCTATATGGGTCGATAGGTGGGTGGAGTCACTTTGGCCAGGTGGTCAAAGCCACGAGTTGACATCGACTTTGTATGGGGCTTGCATGTGTGTCATGTGCTATGTCGGGTTAGCAAACAAGTGGGGTAAACCTGATTGGGTGGAGATGTCCATGAGTCACACCCGATTTTGTCATAGGCCAACTTGTGTTAATAAAATAATAAATAAATAAAAATAAAAGAAAAAAGGTTGAGCTGGGATGAAGTGAAAAAAAGGAGTAAAAATAAAAGAAAAATAAGAAAAAGGTATGATGGGGGTTTGGAGAGTAAGAGATCAACACGGGAAAGGAATTGTAGTTCCACAAATCAAGTTAGTAGGGATTAGTATGTGCATGTGCTTGGAATAAGCTGTTGAATCTAAACAAGTTGACTGAATGGAAGAGCTATAAAGCTTACAATTCTTTCATATCACTGCTTGTCTAATTGTAATGGTTGTAACACAATAGGTTGAGAGTGATGTTTGTATCTAGTTTGTTCTCTAAATTTGTACAAAGTTCAATTAAATTTCTTGAAATAAGCATGTGCTGGTTGTTTCTTCTGATGGTGATTTATATCCACCCATGACTACTTGATGCTTGTTTGCATTTATTGTTATCAATGCAGGTTTGCACCTCCAAAGGATGCACATGTTCAAAGGGGCATGGACGTGTTTGTGATTCAAAGTCAAGCTCGACTGTCAAGCATGAAACACCACTTTGAAGCCCCACTGAAGATATGTTGGAGATAGATGTCTGCGGAAGCACGCGAACAACACAAGGAAGAAGAAGAAGCTTTCACAACACACAATACTGAATGTATTACTAGAGAATGTACAAAGATAAGTAGCCCATTAGAGCAATAGGCGTATATACAAGCTGAGGGAAAAAAAACCTCCTAAAGAGGGAAAAAACTGCCCCGGCGGTCCTAGTGTGTTCACACACATCACTACCTAAATATATCAACAAATCCCCCCTAGCAGTGATGCGGTGAACAAGGAGCTGGCACTCATGTATAAAAAAGTGCCAAGCTATGTGGAAATCACCCCACAAAAGGAAGTAAGCCCAAAGCTTTGCGGAAAGCTTCAAACTTCTCCTTAGGCAGAACCTTTGTGAAAAGGTCTGCAATGTTCTCCTGCGTGGGCACATATGCCAAGCTGATCCCCAGCAGAGAACCTCTCCCTGACATAGTGATAATGCACCTCAATGTGCTTAGTGCGAGCATGGAACACAGGGTTCCTCGTAACTGCCAATGTGCTCTAACTGTCAGTGAAGATGGTGGTGGCAGAAGACTGGCCAACACCCAAATCAGCCATAAGGCGTCTGAGCCACACACACTCAACAGTTGCTTTGAAAGCTATCCTATACTCAGCCTCACAACTTGAAGTGGCCACAATAGGCTACTTCTTGCTCAACCAAGATATACATGAGCTACCAAGCATGAAGCAAAAACCATTGGTGGACACACGAGTGTCATAACAACCAGCCCAATCTGAGTCAGAAAAGCATGCAAATCTGGCGGTAGTGATCCCCGCTTGGGATAAAACAACCCAAGTAGCTGAGTACCACTCAAGTAGTGAAAGATGCACTTAACTGCCTTCCAATGCGTGACTCCTGGGCAATGCATAAACCTGCTCATCTGTGAGACAACAAACTGAATATCTGGCCGAGTAATGCATAAGTAAATCAAGCATCCAACAACCTGCTGATAGAGAACATCATCAAATGCATCTCCAACATCATGAAGACTCAATCGTAAACGTGTCTCCATAGGAGTGACAATAGGCTTACAGTCTTCAAGGCCAAAATGCTGCAATAATGTGTCAATATATTTCGTTTGACACAAAGCCATTCCACCATCAACTTGCATAAATTGAATGCCCAAATAGTGATGCAAATGTCCCAAATCAGACATCTCAAATGAGGCATGCAAATCAGCCTTGAAATCAGCAATATGCTTCTCAATAGGACCAGTGAGTAGCATGCCGTCAACATAGAGAACAATGATCAGAAGCACATCATTAGCACGCTTAACATATAAGGTGCTTTCAGTTGGACTGTTGTCAAAACCATGTGCAACCAGATAGGCATGTATCTTCTCATACCAAGCACGTGGTGCTTGCTTTAAACCATATAATGCCTTCTGTAACCTGCACACCTGGTTTTCATGCCCTTTCTGCACAAAGCCATGGGGCTGAAAAACATACAGTTCGTCATGCAAGTCACCTTTCAGAAATGCTGTTTTAATATCCAACTGATGTACATTCCAACCATGATGGGTTGCAAGTGCACAAGTGCTCCGAACAGTAGTCATACGGCATGTAGATGCAAAGGTCTCATCAAAATCAATGCCTCTTTCCTGCGCATAACCCTTTGCAATAAGCCTAGCCTTATACCTGTCAACTGTACCATCAGGTTTACGCTTCAGCTTGTATACCCACTTAGTGCCAATGGCCTTCTTGCCAGGAGGCAAGTCACATAAAGACCATGTACCATTCTTCATTATAACATCATATTCAGATTGCATAGCAGCCATCCAATTTTTTGAATTGTGTGCTTCATCAAAAGAAACAAGCTCATTCTCATCACAGAGACTAGACACAACCATAGCATAGAAATCTGATGCAAAGGAGGCACTATGAGAGCCTGAACGAGTATGATATGACAAAGGTGCATCTAATTTGCTGTCACACAAAGTCTGCACTAGCATTTTGGCATAGTTCTTGCCTGCTCAATATCAGCTCTCTCATCAACAAGTGCATCTTGTAAATCTGCATTAGAAATGGAATGATCTGCATCATCATATGAAACCTGCAAAGGCAGAGAGGTTGCCTCATTAGGACTAGCACTAGAGTGTTCACCTGTAAAAAGAGGCATCAAAGTATCATACATGTCTTTGGAGCTAAGAGATGTCTTCTTAGTACATGAAAGCAATGGCTGAATAGCATCTTCCACAAAGACAACATCACGGCTAACCAAAATGCATTTAGTTTATGGATGATACAGATGATAGCATTTACTTTCAGAACTGTACCCAACAAAAATACATTTTACTGCCTTATCATTCAATTTTTTGCGATGTTGTTCAGGCACTAGTGCATATGCCAAACAACCAAAAACACGCAGATGAGCAACAGATGGCTTCTTGTCATGCCAAACCTCATATGGAGTGATAGACTGCAACACTTTAGTGGGACAGGTGTTCAGTATATATGCCGCACACATGACAACCTCAAGCCAGAAACTATGTGGTAAAGCCTGACTCTTGACCATGCACCTCGCCATCTCCATGAGTGACTTGTTCTTTGGTTCACCAACTCCATTTTGTTGAGGTGTATACGGCAATGTACATTGGTGTTTTATCCCACGTTCAGCGAGGAATGCATTAAAATCAGAAGACATATATTCCCCCCCTCGATCAGAACGGAGGGTGCCCATTTTACATGCTGACAGATTTTCAACCAAAACCAAAAACTGTTTAAAGCACATGAACACTTCCGACTTTACTTTGAGTGGATAGACCCATGCATTCCTGGAAAAATCATCAATAAAAGTCACGAAGTAAAGGTAATTTCCAAAAGAGGGTGTCTGCATAGGACCACAGACATCACTATGTACAAGCTGCAATTTCTATGTAGCCCGAACTGAACCATCTTTTGGAAAGGAGGAACGCTGCATTTTGCCCAAAATACAGCCTTCACAAACATGTTTTCCATGTGCCTCAAGTTTGGGCAAAGAGGACACCATTTCAGATTTTTGTAGGCGTAGCAAACTAGCAAGATTTAGATGACCAAAGCGTGCATGCCAAAGCTTTTCATCTGACATAGCCTGAGAATCATTTACTGCACATGCCAAATAATTTACTGATCTTTCATAGTCTATGAGCTTATACAACCCACAACATAAAATGCCAGAAGCAATAATAACATCGCCATTTGACAGATCATGAACTGTACACCTATCATCAACAAATTTCACAACCAAGACAATCTTGGCTTATGCAGAAACTGATAACAAGTTCTTCTTGATCTGTGGCTCAAATAAAGCACCTGACAAAGTGAAAGAACTACCATCAGCAGTAGTCAAAATGATGTTACCAACTTCCATAACAGGATAAGAGGAGTTGTTGGTGCATGTAACAATATTCCCTATAGGGGCAGGCTCGAGTGAAGAGAAGAAACTACATTGCGAGGTAATATGTTTGGTTGCCCCACTCTCAAAGTACCAAACATCTGAGTCTACTGCAGACATGCATTGATCATGAGAAGATGGGTCAAAACCACAGACAGTAGTAAACGCCCATTCTTCTTCCTGCACAAGATTTGCAGACTCTATTTTTGGTGTAGAGGCCTCTGCAACAACCATTCAAGCCTCTTTCTTCTTTGCCTCTTTAGCAACCAGTTTTGGACAGTTCTTTATGATATGATCATTCCCTTTATAGTACTTACAAAACAATTTCTGCTTTTCTGATTTCTTCTCATCTTTATCTTCCTTCTTCGAATATGCAGAATTAGCAGATTTTTGCTTACTAGTTGAAGAGCTCCATTTTCCTTTGCCCTTCTGACTAGCCAGGAAAGCTTGATCTGCAACTCGCATAATGGACGTGTTTTGCTTGGACTGATCTTCCTGCAACAGAAAAGAGACTAACTCCTCAAATGACAAGGCATTTGGATTGCCTTTCATCATCAACCGAATAGTAGAAGCAAAACTCTGATATGAATCAGGAAGACCATTCAGAATGGTCTACACAAGTGAGCTATCTGGTATAACCTCATTAGCAGAAATCAATTGTTCCTTCAAGTCTTTGATCTTCGTTAGGAAACTGTCCATAGAATCACCTTCATTCATGTGCTCACTCTCCAACTGTTTTCGGAGGTAAGCAACACGAGCCTCATTCCTAGCTTGGTACAATGTGGTAAGTGTATCCCAAGCATCCTTAGCTGTTCTGCAAGAGCAAATATGAGGAATAATGGCACGTTTGACAGACAAAGCTATCAATGCATGTGCTTGGGCATCTCTGCCATCCCAACGAATCTCCTCTGTAGTAGGTGCAGCAGAAACAGTAGCACGAACAGGAATCCATAGAATATCATCTTCGACACCATCTTCATCAACTCAAGCACCTGTATTTGCAGTACCTGTAGTCAGAGGTGTAACAGGACGTCTTTCAATACCCTGCACAATGTTCCACAATCCTTTTGCAACCAATACATGTCGCATCATATAAGCCCATAATGGGTAGTTGGTACCATCCAACTTTTCCTCAACACCCAACATAGGGAATACATCACTGCTTTCAGCCATGGCCGGTGACTGAAATACCTTGATGCAGAAAATTGACTATATCTCAAAAAGTTGAACAGAACTGCCCCAACAAATTCTGCTAGACCTGTAGCAGACTTCGAGACGCTTATACTGGCGAACAAAAACTGGTATATATCTTTGGCACAAAAAGACGAAATAGCCTACACAAGCACTGCGATAATGCATTCGAAGGCCGAAACAAGCTCAGATCGCGATTTGGGCACCACGAAGTGAAGCGGTTTTGATCTCTGAAACACCCTGAGTATGCTCACCAAATTTCGTGCGAATCTGAGACTGCAAATGGAGGAGTGTCGACGGCGCCCTAGATGAATCCATGACGTGCTCTGATACCAAGTGTTGGAGATAGATGTCTGCGGAAGCACGCAAACAGCACAAGGAAGAAGAAGAAGCTTGGAGCACAACACACAATACTGAATGTATTACTAGAGAATGTACAAAGATAAGTAGCCCATTAGGGCAATAGGCATATATACAAGCCGGGGGAACAAAAAACCTCCTAAAGAGGGAAAAAAGTGCCCCAACGGTCCTAGTGTGTTCACACACATCACTACCTAAATATATCAACAAGATACACTAAAAGCAAATGAAATTGTTAACGGTGCTATGCTGATTGCAATAGGAAGATGGAAGCTACTAATGGGAAGGAATTAAAGTGATAAGAGGTGGATCTCAAACTCAACATATAAAGAATCAAATAGACTTTGGTGATTTCTATCCATGAATATTGTATTTAATATGTGTTGAGCTTTGTATGGTTTTATTCACGTATTTGAACATTTATTGTATTTAATATGTGTTGAGCTTTGCATGGTTTTATTCACGTATTTGAACATAATTGGTTGGGTACAATGCATAATTGGTTGTATCCACAACTCATATGATTTGTATTGCATCCAAAACAAGATTGGGTTTCTAAGTCTTCCTTCATATCGAGGTTTGTATTTACTTCTCGTTGCTTACCATTTTGAAGATATGCATAACTAAATATGACAATATAAAGCTCCATTTTGTAGATGAAATTTCGCGTGATATGTTGATCTCTTGTTTCTATGTAGAAAGTTCAAAATAAGTTTTCTAGTCAATGAACCATAAACCTTATTTTCCCTATAGGTTCCTACTAAATATTTAATACCAAAATCATACTCACTTAGTAGTTCAATACAATACTTTAGTCTAGTATTAAGCAATATGACTCTAGAAATGTATTTCAAACTTTGATGATCTATTTTCAATCCACACAACCACTAGTAGTAGATGTCTCCAATGCTCGTGTGTCTATTATATAAGGCATTTCTAGGTTATGAGTGGCTTAACCTTCTTCATTCATATGCGACCCCCCTACTTGTTAGATAATCAAGCTTGCATCATGCTTGAGAATGACTTTTTCTCGTCCATCATTTGCAATGTGTCATCGTAAAAGATAACTCTTCACAATAAAAAAATATCATTCATGGTATCTCGTAAGGATATCTGCGCATAAGGGGAATATGGAAGAGAGAAGGGCTAGACACGGGTGACGGCGTCTAACACTCACCGTGATGGATAGAGTTGGCAAACCTACTGCATCAGAGACCGTGAGCTGAAGAGCTTAAGGAGATGAATTCTGCTTCATAGCCATACGATGTCACTCATCTCATTGACAAATTATGATATGTTAGAGATGAATTCGCAGATTTCTAAGTAGTTTTGCAAGATGCGTTTCGTACAAGCAGGTTTAAAGATGTAAACACAAAATTTGATAGGAGTAGAGCAATACAGAGAATCAATTCTGCTAAAAGACTAGTGTTCTAACTACCTCATTGAAGGATCCATGCTCTCTCAAAATGTTATACTTAAGTCCTTGATGAAAAGGGATCTGTAAATTGTGAGACATCTCTGACGTGCACAGGAGGAAATCTGCGTCTGCATATGGCATTTTCACTCTCCCATCTCTATCGAATGTGAAGATGTCAACAGGGGCTTATCAAAGGCCTCATCCTTTGATTTTCTTCATTCCATGGATTAGCCTTCCACGATCACCTCAGGTCTATTGAGAGTGTGCAACACTTTTAGTTGAATGAAGATGAGGAGATTTGGAAGCTAACTGTCGGAAGGGAAATCAAGTTTTGTTATGAGGAGCTGTTGATAAAGATAATGCATTGAAATCAGCCTTGATGGTAGCGCTCAGCCACAAGGATGATCAGGAGATTGAAATGAGCTCAAATCATGATTTCGACACCATAGAATGGGCAATTTTGAACTCCTTATTGCCTTGAGTATGCTCACCAAATTTCCTGCGATTTTAAGAATGTGACTAGAGGGGTGTCAACGATGCCCTAGATGAAGCGATGCCCTACTCTGATACCGATTGTTGGAGTGTGAGGTCTATGAAAACATGTGAACAACACAAGGAAGAAGAAGAAGATTAGAGCACCACACACAATAATGAATGTATTACCAAGAGAGTGTATAAAGATAAGTTACATGTTAGGGTTATAGGCATATATGAAATCCGGGGAAAAAACCTCCTAAAGAGGGAGAAAAATGCCCTATCGATCCTAGTGTGTTCACACACATCACTACCTAAAAATATCAATAAAGGAAACTTAGGTATGATGGAAGGAGAGCAAGATTCAACAAGTGAATTTGATGATGATCAAGATGAAAAGGAAAGAGGCTATAAGCTGTGGAAGTCAAGAGGAAAGGCCAAAATGCAAGAATGTGGAGAATGCTCCAAGCACACTCCCAGAAGGTCATAAAGGGAGAAAAAGCAACCTAAAAGGTATGGATATGACTCTAAATTTTTAACAAAGCATTTAAATTATTTAGCCAAAGAATTAGTTTTAGAGGAACCTTCAACATATGAAGAAGATAATGTTGGGGCATCACTCACTAATTATACATGAAAACAAGAAGACATCAATGAGAAGAAGAAGGACAAAGAGCTATGGAAGATAGATATTCAAAAACCTATGCCAATGTGAAAGGACAAATTCACACTTGTAATATAGTGCAAGATTAGAGATTAGTTTTAGTTCAAAACCTCTAAAATTATGCCTTTTGAATTTAGAAGCATGTAGATCAGATGTATATAAGTTTATTCAACGAGATGAAAAAGAGAGAAGAATGAGATGAAAAGATAGTAGTAGAGAGTAGAGAACTCGATTTGTAAGTCCTACATGAGAGAGAGGCAGTTGAAGTATTTTCTGAGAGAGAGATGGTGATGAAAGGTCACTCATTGTAGGAGATCTTTATTTGGTTATGAGCAAAAAAGGCCATGTCATTTTTGTACACATCTTCTCTAATGTGCTTGTACTCTATGTAGATGACCGTGTGATTACAAGAAATGATGATTCTCTAAAGAAACAAAAGATGCCTTGAGTTCAGAATGTGAAATGACTGACTTGGACTTAATGCATTATTGCTTAGGTCTTGAAGTTTGGCAGGAACTAGGGAAGATTTTCATCTCTCAACAAACGTATGCAAGGGAGATATTGAAGGCATTCGACATGGAGGATTGCAAGGAAATTTCTACACCTATGGAGGTCAACACAAATTTATCTATGCAAGATACTTCACCTCCAATGGATATTGGAAGATATAGGAAATTAGTTGGAAGTCTCATCTACTTGTACAATAGCAGACCAGATATCTCTTATGTTGTTGGAGTAGTAAGCAAGTTCTCTAATAAGCCTTGCCAAAATCATTGAAAGGCAAGCATGCGAATACTCAGGTATGTGAAAGGAACTACTGATTATGGTATTTTTTAAGAAGAAGGATCATCTTTGGTCAGATATTGTGACTCATATTGGGCAAGAGATATTGATACTAGAAAATCAGTTTTTGGATATTGCTTTTCCTTAGGATGAGAGATTTTCTCTTGGATTAGTAAGAAGCAACCAACTGTAGCATTATCTTCTACTAAAGCTGAGTATAAAGCTGCATGCGTTGCAGCATGTGAAGCAGTATGGTTGAGGAGGATCCTACGGCACATAGGAATACAAGGATAGGAGGCTACAAAGTTGAAGTGTGACAACCAAAGTTGCATGGCCATCGCCAGAAATCCTGTTTTCCATGCACGTACCAAGCACATAGAAATTCAGTATCACTATGTGCATGAGCTGATTGAGGATGGGGTCATGGAGATAAGCTATTTTCCTACTGAAGAAAATGGAGCAGACATCTTCACCGAGGCTCTTGGGAGAGAGCAACTTCTTCGATACTTTCCAAAGCTTGGGATTGGACCAAGGAGGTAGTTCACCGTAGGGTGGACATTGAGGGGGGATGTTAGGTATGCTCAATACTCCACCCTTATGTGACCACAAATGATCCATGGTGCTCTAAGTTGTAAGGCCCAGGAGAATCTGTTATGAGAGCCCGGACATTTGTGGAACCCTAACTTCCAAGTTAGATGAGGTCTATGTGTGATCGTTGATGGTTGTAGATGATCTTTGTGAGCCAAGCCATTAGGTTAGGTAGGGCATAAACTTCCAGGCCATTGGGTTGCCATTTAAGGTGAAAATAAAGGCCCTATGGCATTGCACGGTTTCCCCATAGAACCTTAATGAGGGGAGTGTAGAGGGGGGCTTGCCCCCTTCTGCGGGGTCCGGGGGGCCTATCCCCTTGACCCGTAGGGCTGAGAGTGTAGGACTTCTAGTCGTGGAGATATTGTCGGATCGTATATTTTACCGAATATTTTGTATCTCCCAAATACATTTATCTATACCGAACTGCCTTGTAAAAGCTATATAAGCACAACCCAGGTTGAGCTAGTAAGCCCTTCATCTAGATTCTGTCTAGATCACCATCTAAGCTCCACAGTGGGAGCGAATGGGTGGACAACACCATCATTGTAACTACATTATGCTCAACAATATGAGAATTTGAGTTCTCTATCTCTCAGTTTGCATCTATCTTTGTCTGCGTATTTCTCTCAACTCTATCTACAAGTCTATTCTATTGTGCTATTATTTTCTTACACTACTCTCTTGCAGTGCTTCAATTTCCTCCTGCTTTGCTTCTCTCCACTATTCTTCCTTGTTGGATTCCTCAAATGAAGATGGTTCATCTGACATAAAGTCTTAAGCTATGTATAAAGAGTGCTTGGTGACTAGTGATGTGTCATAGCCATACCTTATAGATTTCTTGCTTTCCCTTTGAGATCTTCTAAGTGCTTGATTGGATAACTCTAGAATGTCTTCTAATTTTTTGAACTTTACTTTTCCCTTGGACCTCCAAGTTTTGAATTCTTTAAAATCAATTTGTGCTTCATCCTCTGAGTTTACATCCTCCGATGTATGTGGTTCTTCTTTGGTCAGATTTGGAAAATCATTATGCAAATCATAGGGTAGCTTTATCTT
Source organism: Ceratopteris richardii (assembly GCA_020310875.1). Classification (NCBI taxonomy): domain Eukaryota; kingdom Viridiplantae; phylum Streptophyta; class Polypodiopsida; order Polypodiales; family Pteridaceae; genus Ceratopteris; species Ceratopteris richardii. Next base: position 51,853,699 of record CM035436.1, on the reverse strand, counting down.
CCTACAACCATCCTCAAACCAAGAGTTATTTTCATCAAATACCACATCCCTACTAACTCTAAATCCTTTCTTAGTGGGATTATATAACCTATATCCTTTCTAATTTTGATCATGGCCAATAAATATGCATCTTTCAGCTTTCGGGTCAAGCTTTCCCCTAATTTGTCAAGGTATGTGTGCATAAGCATTGCACCCAAAGATCTTAGAATGATCTAAAGAAGGTCTTCTGCCATTCCATGCCTCATAAGGTGTCATCCCATCTAGAGACTTGGATGGAAGCCTATTGATTAAGTAAGTGGCTAGGGAAACAACCTCTACCCATAGATAATTAGGGAGCTTTTTCTCATTCAACATTGATCTTGCAACCTCTACTATTAATCTATTTCTTCTCTCTGCCATTCCATTCTGTGTAGGGCTGTACCTTGTTGTAGTTAATGGAGAGGGTTAATCTCCAAAAGAACAAGTTGATCTTGAATTTAGACCACCTCTATATCAAGATCAACTTTAGACTCCACCAGATTTAGATAACATTCATCAATCTTATCAGAAAATTGATTACTCTGAAAAATTCAACTTCTCAGAAAAGTCTGCTACAGATTAATCACTCATTGACTAATCAATCCTGTAAAGTTTTTTATAATACTTTGTACAATACTTTGCCTTGAGGTTGTGCAACCTTTCCAAGTTAAATTTCTCAAAATGATTGAGTACACATTGAGAAATGTGTGAAACACTTTACCTATGTCTGAAATAGCTTCTCTGTAATGGCGACTTTGACACCTGCAACTTCTTAGCTATAGTTCTCCCAATGTCGAACCCGTTTGATCAAGATCTTTTAGCCATAGATGGCTTACCTTCCAACTTAGATTTTGAGCCCTCACTTGTGTAAAACTTTACACCACACACTGAGTAATGCTCATTTCTCTGAACATGAAATCTGCGCCAGTTTTGTCGAATCTCAGAACATCATTACATATGAATGTTCCTAAACTAAATTCTCTCAACCTGATTGCAATTAGCCTCTCAAATTCTAGCCATAGATAGATTAGCTATGGACTTAGATACGTGCAGAAGGATTTCTCAAAAGATTAAACACAGAAGGAGCAGACAGCAAAACATCGGGCGCAAGTTTTTCTTGATTTTTCAGAAAATTACAATTGAGTGAAGTTAATGAATTCAACTCACTTCTCATGTGTCTAATGACACTCTCTACTACTCATTTCTCTCTTCCTATACTCTATTCTCATTCTATTCTAATTGCCCTGATTTTTTCAACAACATTTATAGGCAAATATATACAAGCTTATGACTAATCAAAAGTAAGTCACCTATATCTGAAATAATAAACATATGTGTACATAGCTTTGAATTTCTGAGTATGTCCTTCCTTCAAACTTCTGAATTTGTCCTCTTCTTGATTTCTTGACTTCATTTCTACATAAACCTTCAATTTATGATTGACATGCACCAACAGCTCCCCCTCAATCATTAATTGAGGTTCTTCTCTATCTTCTTAATTCCTGCCATATCCTTGAATCTTTGTAGCTTTGGTCCATCTAAACTTTTTGTCATCATATCTGCAAGTTGATCCTTTGTAGGTGTATGCATAACTTCAATTTCTTTATCAATGACCTTCTCTCTCAGAAAATGATATTGTATTTCAATATGCTTAGTTCTAACATGAAACACAGGATTAGCTGCCAAGTATAGAGAACTCATATTGTCTCCACAAACAATAGGAGTACTTTGAATCACATCAAAAACCTTCATAAGTGTCTTTAGCCATATTACCTCCTTTGCAGCTTCCACCATACCTTTGTATTCTGCTTCTGTAGATGACAAAGCAACTGTATGTTGCTTCTTAGAACACCATGAGATCAATTTGTCTCCTACATAGCATAAATATCCATGTGTTGATCTTCTATCATCCACATTACCTGCCCAATCTGCATCACTATATATTTTCACTCTTGTATCAGAAGTAAATCCATAGTACAACCCTTCTCTGAGTGTACCCTTGATGTACCTAAGTACTCTTTGTCCTGCAATCCAATGTTCCTTTTTAGGACAATGCATAAATTGTGAAAGCACACCAACTGCATATGACAAATCAGGCCTTGTTAATGTAGCATAAATCAAGCTACCAACCAAACTTTGATAGAGTTTCATATCTCTGAACTCTTCTCCTCCAAATCTAGACAATTTATGGTTCACTTCCAAAGGTGTAGGTGCAACCTTGCAATCTTCCATTTTAAATTTGGTTAGCAAGTTTTTAAGATACCTTTCTTGGGTCACATATACTCCATGTTGAGTATAAGAAATCTCCATTCCCAAGAAGAATGATAAGTTCCCCAAATCACTGATTTTGAACTCTTTCTCCATCTGCTTCTTGATTATTTATATTCCTTTATCATCTGTTCCTGTAAGTATTATGTCATCAACATAAATACAAACATAAATGAATCCATCTTCACTTGCTTTGACTAGCAAGCTACTATCTGCCTTTGATGCTTGAAATCCAAGATCATTCAAGAACTTCACAAGCCTATAATTCCATGCCCTTGGGGCCTGCTTTAATCCATACAAAGCTCTCTTGAGCTTACACACATAATTTGGATTCACTTGATCTTTGAATCCATCTGGTTGCTCCATGTAAACTTCATCTGAAATGTAACCATTCAAAAAAGCATTTTTAACATCTAATTGAGATAGCTTCCAACCTTTACAAGCAGCAATTGCTATGAGAGTTCTGATTGTTGTCATTTTTGCCACAGGACTATAAGTCTCATCATAGTCCACTCCATATGTCTGTGCATACCCTTTCACAACAAGTCTGGCTTTGTACCTAGACACACTTCCATCTGCAAATCTTTTTGTTTTGTACACCCACTTACATCCAATAATTTTCTGGCTATTAGGTTTAGGAACCAAATCCCAAGTCTGATTCTCTATCAATGCATCATACTCCTCTTGCATGGCTTCTTCCCAATTTCTCTTAAAACCCTTTGGCTTCATCATAAGTAGATGGATCTTCGTCTGCTTTTACCAAATAAGCATAATCTTTAGTAGTCAAGAATGAGGTGTCATAGCTATATCTTGTAGGTTGCCATTTGTGCCTAGATGACCTCCTAACTTTTGCAATTCTTGAAGTCTCTGGTTCATCACATTCTGGATCAAACCTTGGCCTCTCTTCAACTTCAACCTGTACTTCATTATCCTCACATTCATCAAGTAATTGAATCTTTGCTTTACCTTTCCTTTGATCCACTACTTCTTCAACATCTGTATGTATATTATTTTTACCTGCATACCAAGTACCTTGCTCATCAAATGTAACATCCTTGGATACAAGAAATTGCTTTGTGGATGGACTCCACAACCTGTATCCCATTTGTTTATCATCATAACCAATGAATACATACTTTTCTGCCTTAGGCTCCAACTTATGCCTCAATTGAGATGACACATATGCAAATGCCAAGCATCCAAATATTCTGCAATGATCCAAGGTAGGTTTCTTACCCCACCAAGCTTCATATGGTGTCATACCTTGCAAAGCTTTACAAGGCAATCTATTAACCAAATATGTAGCTGTATTTACAACCTCTACCCACAAATAATTTGGGCAATTCTTCTCTTTCATCATGGACCTTGCAAACTCAACAAGAGTCCTATTTCTTCTTTCTGCTACCCCATTTTGTTGAGGAGAGTACCTGCAAGTAACTTCTCTCTTTATACCTGCATTCCACAAGTAATCATTGAATTCATTTGAAAAATACTCTCCCCCTCCATCTGACCTTAGTCTCTTCAATTTTTGACCTGTAATCCTTTCTGCATATGCATGATAGTGTTTAAATGTATTAAACACTTCTGACTTTTCTTTAATCACATAAATTGTGATCCATCTGGTAGCATCATCAACATATATGACATAATATCTTGAACCATTTATACTAAAGTCCTTTGAAGGACCCCACACATCTGTATGCACTAACTCAAGTCTTTCTGAACACATAAACCCATGCTTGGAATAGGATTGCTTATGAGCCTTACCTAATTGACATGCCTCACATCTGTATGTCATGTGTTGACCTGCAATGTTAGGCAACCCAAGCACTGAATCATTGTTAATCATTTCTTTGATACCTCTTTCATTGAAGTGTCCAAGTCTTTTATGCCAAAGATCCAATTCTGACACCTTCTGCTCTCCATATGTGAACATAGCATGTCCAACATTTCCTTGTACCTTCAATGTGAAGAGCCTTCCTTCTTTCTTTCCTGTAACAACCTATTTATACCCTTGACTAGGGTCTTCAACATAGACTCCATCATTGGTGAATCTTACCTCATATCCTTTTTCCACAATTTGACCTACACTGATCAAATTCTTTGGAATTGTGGGAACATAAAGAACCTTACTCAGAAGAGTGCTCCCATCTTTAGCCTTGACTGAATCAATTGACTTTACCTTATGCTTTGTATTATCACCTGTCTGAACTGTATGGTTAATTGCATTATGATCTAAATCAGTCATCAAAGAAATATTTCCACTTAAATGATTACTACATCCTGAATCAATGTAGAACACTCTCATGTCCTCATGTGAGGTTTCATATGTTGCATTCATAATGAGAGTCGAATCCTCCTTCTGATCTGATGCATAGTTGTAGTAGGTGTTATTATAGGATTGATTTTGGAAGCTTCTTCCTCCACCTCTTCCAAAAGAATTCCTACCACCTCTACCTCTAAAATTTCCTCTCTGAAATCTACCACCTCTTGCTCTTTGATTAAAGTTCTGATAGTTACCATTATTCTGATTATTGTGCCAACAATCATGAGATAGATGATTGGTCTTACCACATATCCAACAATCTCTTGTATTATCTTTGTTGTTTCTGCCTCTTCCTCTACTTCTGCCATTTCCTTTTCCTCTTATGAAATTTGCTTGGTTTGAAGTACCTTCTTCTTCACCTGATTGTTGCTTTCCTTTGTTAGCTTTCTTCTTGTCTTTAGAGTACATTGCATGACCTGCACTCTTATCAACATCTCCTTTGACATCATTCTCAAAAGTTAGCATATGACCTAACAATTGATTCAAATCAGGAGTGAAATGATCTAATGAAAGTTCTGTAGACAAAATAAAAGGCTTCCCCTTCTCATCTCCTCTTAGCCCTGTGAGAATTTGTCTTACCAATTTATCTTCTTCAATATCTTCATCCACTGCACCTAGAGAATCTGCAATGTCCTTCATCTTTGTCACATAATCAGAGATTGATTGTGAAGTCTTCTTTTTGAAAGTAGTAAATTCTGCCCATAGTGAAGCCTTCCTTGATTTGGTTGTGTTTTGGAAATGCTCGTCCAAAGCATTCCAAATGTCACTTGCACTTTCAAGTCCTCTAATGTGAGGAAGCAAATAGTCATTGACTGCCATGTAGATTATGCTCCTTGCTTGAGCATCCTTCTTCATCCAATTCTTTAGATCTGACAATTCTTCCCTAGTTGGAACACTAGGATCTCTGAACTGAGGCTTCTCTTCTTCACCTGTAATGTATGCTATCAAATCTTTGCTCATCAAATGAGCTTCCATTCTCATAGACCAAGCTGGATAGTTCTCTCTATCCAACTTTTCAATTTGAAGACTATCTCCCATCCTTGCTTCACCTGTAGTCTCAAAACTTTAGACTTTACAAGGAATAAATGTACCTTAACTTCAAGTGTTGCTTCTTCTGATCCTTTTGATAATCTTTGCGTGTCTCCCTTCAATCTTTCTTCAACACTTTATCCTTCTGAACCTTCGAAATGTAGAACTTGTATGTCTGCAGCAGTCGGAGTCTCCCTTTCCTTAATTTTTAGACCACCTCTATATCAAGATCAACTTTAGACTCCACCAGATTTAGATAACATTCATCAATCTTATCAGAAAATTGATTACTCTGAAAAATTCAACTTCTCAGAAAAGTCTGCTACAGATTAATCACTCATTGACTAATCAATCCTGTAAAGTTTTTTATAAAACTTTGTACAATACTTTGCCTTGAGGTTGCGCAACCTTTCCAAGTTAAATTTCTCAAAATGATTGAGTACACACTGAGAAATGTGTGAAACACTTTACCTATGCCTGAAATAGCTTCTCTGTAATGGCGACTTTGACACCTACAACTTCTTAGCTATAGTTCTCCCAATGTCGAACCCGTTTGATCAAGATCTTTTAGCCATAGATGGCTTACCTTCCAACTTAGACTTTGAGCCCTCACTTGTGTAAAACTTTACACCACACACTGAGTAATGCTCATTTCTCTGAACATGAAATTTGCGCCAGTTTTGTCGAATCTCAGAACATCATTACATATGAATGTTCCTAAACTAAATTCTCTCAACCTGATTGCAATTAGCCTCTCAAATTCTAGCCATAGATAGATTAGCTATGGACTTAGATACGTGCAAAAGGATTTCTCAAAAGATTAAACACAGAAGGAGCAGACAACAAAACATCGGGCGCAAGTTTTTCTTGATTTTTCAGAAAATTACAATTGAGTGAAGTTAATGAATTCAACTCACTTCTCATGTGTCTAATGACACTCTCTACTACTAATTTCTCTCTTCCTATACTCTATTTTCATTCTATTCTACGTGCCCTGATTTTTTCAACAACATTTATAGGCAAATATATACAAGCTTATGACTAATCAAAAGTAAGTCACCTATATCTGAAATAATTAACATATGTGTACATAGCTTTGAATTTCTGAGTATGTCCTTCCTTCAAACTTCTGAATTTGTCCTCTTCTTGATTTCTTGACTTCATTTCTACATAAACCTTCAATTTATGATTGACATGCACCAACAGTAGTCTCTCTCTTTATGCCTCTATCCTATAAGAAGGAGTCAAACTCATGTGTGAAATACTCACCACCTCCATAAGATCTAAGCCTCTTTAAACTTTTACCTCTTTGATTCTCAACCAATGCTAAATACTTCTTGAAACAAGTGAAGACTTCATCTTTATGCTTCAAAAAATAAATTATTTTCCACCTACTATAGTCATCTGTGAATGAAACATAATACGTTGACCTTAAAATTGATGGCTCTTTGCTAGGATCCCACACATCTGTGTGTACACGCTCTAAGTAGTCTTCATACATGTATCCTCTTTTGTTGAATGGTTGCGTATGTGACTTGTCAAATTGGCATGCTCCACATTTGTAAATCATATGTTGCTTTGACACATTTGGGATTCCAAGAACACTCTAATCCTTGCATATTTGCTTCAATGTCCTTTCACTTATATGACCTATTCTCTTATGCCATATCTCCAATTCAGATAGGGTTTGGTCCTTGTAATTAAAGAGAGCAATATTTCTTATATCTTCAACTTCAAAGGTAAAAGGTCTACCAGATCTCTCACCTTTTGCAATCCTCTTGAAGCCTTTTTGAGGGCTCTCCACATATGCTCCAGGCCTTGTGAATCTAACCTATAAACCCTTCTCAACAATCTATTGAACACTGATTAGATCCTTGGTTATTGTTGGGACATACAATACCCTACTTAGAAGATTCACATTACCATCACATGCCTTAACATTTTTGATCTTCTTTACTGAGTGCCTAGTGTCATCACTTGTCTGAACTTAATGCTTTCCTTTGGGTTCTTCAAGGGCCGACAATAATGCTACATTGCCTCCTACATGATTGGAGCAACCAGAATCAATATGGAATAGGTACTCATCATCTTTACCTTGCTTGGCTATCATATTCATGAGTAATATGGAATCCTCTTGATCATTTGTATAGTTTTTGTAGTCTCTCCTTCCTCTAAAGCCTCCTTGATAGTTGTTGTTGTAACCTTGGTTGTAATTGTGATGGTAGTTGTTTCCTCCATTATCGAATATGCCTCTTGATTGCCCATAACCTCATCTATGGAAGGCTCTTCCTGTCTGATTCTTTGTGTTCCTAGAGCATTCATCTATGGTATAATTTATCAAGCCACAAATTGTTGGAGGAGATGGTGGATAATCATAAGAGATGATTTGGTGTAGCTAAAACTTGCTTCACACATGCTATAAATAATGGTTGGAGAGTGTTGTGGGCCTCTTTAGGGGCTAATAAGAATAAATGATGATATACATTGCCTAGAAGATGATGCCCAAATGATAGAATCAAAATAGATAGGTAGGCATAAGATCCAAGTTTCAAAACTTGCTATTTTGATTGAGACACCTGCTTAGAGTTTTACTTAATTCTCTGAGTATAGCAGCAATTAATAAAATTCCTTTTGGGGATCTTCAATTAACTAAATAAGCTACCTTGTGAGTGGAATAATCTAAAATGATAAACTATATGCAGAGAATTATGTTTAACAAGTTGAACATACACCCCAACTTTTACGGGCCTTGACAGTCACAGACTAGTGAGCACTAATTGAATGATAACTAATGATTGCGAGAACAAATATCAATGAAACTTTGTAGGATTTAACATAGACATTATTTTGAAGATGCCATGCTTTAAATCATGCAAAACGATGGAGTATATAGTGAGATCCAACTCAGACAAAATCACTGTTATGAGAGTGTGAGAGAGATATAAGAGTAAGCAGTAATGATTGTGTATAGATTAAATCAAGTAATGATACAATGTCATTGGCAATAAGGCATTGCTCAATGAGTATGGAATGCGTGATATATGAGATGAGCTCCTCTTCTCAATGATGGTACATGAAAGTGATCTCTAAACCTCGAGATACACGCGAGCTTTTCTTTTCATCTTTTTATAACTTTTGTTGGAGCCAAGGATTTGAATTCAAATTCAAATCTCTACCAATAAAGTGCATCCTAAAGTATAGGATTGATTCTTGTATGATTCAACTACCTTAAATTATAAGATTCTATTCTTCCTAACTCCTTGTGGGTTTACTTTACTTTTAGAATGAGTAATTATAGCTCAAGGTTACAAGAGGTTGTACATATGAAGTTTCCCAAGTGATATGCTAGTACATCAAGCTTATGTGAATTTAACAAGTATGTAGGGTTGGGATTAATTGCTCCAACAGCTCCCCCTCAAGCCTAACATGCTTGAACTTTATTGCTCCTTGATCTCTTGCAGCCTAATCATCAATTTGAACATGTTCATCTTTGCTCCATCCAATGCTTTGGTAAGTAAATCTGCACATTGCAAATGAGTTGATACAAGGATAATTGGATATCATTCTTAAGCAATTTCTCTCTAACACAATGATAGTGCACTTCAATGTGCTTAGTCTTGGTGTGGTACACAAGATTAGCAGCCAAATGAAGTTAACTAGTATTATCTCCAAAGATAATTGGAGTGTAGGAATGTATCTCCAAATCTGCATACAATTGATTAAACCCCATAGCTTCTTGAGTTGCATTAGCCAAACCTCTATACTCTGCTTATGTGGAAGATAAGGCCATAGTTGGTTGCTTCTTGGAAGACCATGATATGGGCTTTGAACCTGCAAAAGATAGGTACCCCGAAGTGCTCCTCCTATCATCCTTGGAGCCAACCCAATCTGCATCATAATATAACTTTATATCTATGTCAAAAGTGAAGGGATAGAATTATCCCTCATTCATTGTACCCTTTAGATACTTAAGCACCCTCTTTGTAGTTTTTATGTGTGGCTTCCTTGGTCCATGCATGAATTGACTTAATGTACTCATAGCATATGCAATATCCACTCTTGTCAAAGTAGCATAATTAAGACTACCCACAAGTTGTTGATACCCTATAATATCTTCAAGTAGTTCACCTTCATGTGAACTCAGCTTATGATTGATCTCCATAGGAATACCTTCAACTTTAGTATTTTCCATCTTAAACCTTAAAACATATCATGTATGTACTTCCTTTGTGTGATGAATATACTTGAATCTGTATACACAAGTTCTAAGCCAAGGAAATAGGTTAACAACCCTAGATCACTGATTTTGAATTCCTTCACCATTTGAGCCTTGACTTGATTGATACCAACATAATCATTACTTGTAATAATGATATCATCTACTTAGACACAGAAGTAGATGACCTTTGATTTATTCTTCTTCACAAATAAAGAAGAGTCTACCTTGCTTGCCACAAATCCTTGTTCTTGCAAATAGGTAACAAGTCTATGATTCTGAGCTCTAGGAGCTTAATTGAGACCATAGAGTGCTTTTTTAAGCTTGCATACATATCTTGCTTTTTCTTCATCCTCAAAACTTGGTGGTTGTGCCATGTATACTTCCTCTAATATCCAACCATTTAGAAATGCATTCTTGACATCTAACTGATATAAACTCCAATTTTTGGATGCAGCAAGACTTACCAATACCTTGATTGTTGGCATCTTTGCCACATGTGAAAATGTTTCTTCATAATCTACTCCACGTGTTTGTACAAATCCCTTTGCCACTAATCTTGGCTTGTACCTATTTTTAGAACCATCAGAATTCTTTTTAACTTTATATATCCACCTTGAGCCAATTACCTTCAGATCTGGTTTCTTGGGAACTAGGTCCCAAGTGTGATTTTTGTGCAGTGCTTCCACTTCCTCTTGCATAGCTTCTCTCCACTCTTTCTTCTTCTTAGCCTCTTCAAATGAAGAAGGCTCCTCTACCATCGAATCTTTAGTGATGTACATAGAGTTCTTTGTGACTAAGGATGTGTCATATCCATACCTTATAGGTTTCTTACTTTCTCTTTGTGACCTCCTTAAAGCTTGAGTGGAAGACTTGGTTAGATCCTCTAATTGAACTTGACTCTTGACTTCCAAGCTTTGAAGTCAATGTGCTTCTCATCTTCTGAGTTGATGTCCTCTACTTGGTGTTGATCTTCTTGGGTTAGGGTTGGAAAACCATTTTCCAAATCATATGGTGATTTGACTTTCCTGCAATCATCTTCAAAGCATGAATTATTCTCATCAAATGCTACATCCCTACTAACTATGAATGCCTTTTTAATGGGATTGTATAGTCTATATCCCTTTTGATTATGATCATACCCAATGAATATACATTTATCAGCCTTAGGGTCAAGCTTCCCTCTGATTTGTGATGGGATGTGTGCATAAGAAATGCACCAAAATATTTTGCAATGATCCATTGAGGGTCTCTTGCCATTCCAAGCTTCATATGGTGTCATACTATCCAATGACTTGGATGGAAGCCTATTAACCAAATAGGTAGTTGTAGAAAGAACCTTTGCCCATAAATAATTAGGTATTTTTTTCTCATTCAACATAGACCTTACTACTTCAACAATTAACCTCTTCCTTCTCTCTGCTACTCCATTCAATTCAGGAGTATACCTAGTTGTTACTTCCCTTTTTATGCCTTTATCTTGTAGAAATAGATCAAATTCATGTGAAAAGTACTCACCACCTCCATTGGACCTGATTCTCTTCAAGCTCCTTCCTGTTTGGCTTTCAACCAATGACAAATACTTCTTGAAACATGAAAACACCTCATCCTTATGCTTCATGAAAAAGAGAATTGTCCACCTACTGTAATCATCAATAAAAGAGACATATTACCTTGAACCTGAGATGGATGGATCTTTGTTAGGACCCCACACATCAGTGTGCACAAGCTCCAAATAATCTTCATGGATGTATCCTTTCCTGTTGAATGGTTGCCTATGAGCTTTGCCAAATTTGCAAGCTCTACATTTGTAAATCATGTGTTGCTTGGTCACATTAGGAATGCCAAGCACCCTTTGATCCTTGCAAATTTGCTTCAAAGTTCTCTCTCCTATGTGCCCTAACCTCGTGTGCCATATTTCCAACTGAGATAGGGTTTGGTCTCTATAACTAAATAGTGCTACATTCCTTGTGTCTTCAATTTCAAAAGTAAACAATCTACCTGACTTCTCACCTTTGGCTATCGTTTTGAATCCTTGTTGGGGGTCTTCCACATATTCTCCATGCTTAGTGAACCTAACTTGTAGACCTTTCTCTACAATCTGCCCAACACTAATTAAATTTTTTGTTATGGTGGGCACATACAAAACATTGCTCAAAGGTTCATACTACCATCAGATGACTTGATATTTCTAATTTGTTTGGCTGAATGTTTAGTGTCATCACCTGTTTGTACCTCATGCTTCCCCATTGGCTTTAGATTAACATATCAGCTATCTCATCGTTTGTTGAAGTATGTATGACTTCAATCTCCTTATCAATCACCTTCTCTCTTAGAATTTGATACTGAATCTCAATGTGTCTTGTCCTGGCATGAAAAACAGGGTTAGCAGCTAGGTACAATGAACTCATGTTATCTGCATGAATAGTCGGTGTACTCTGAATGATGTCAAAACTCTTCATAAGAGTCTTTAGCCATATGACTTCTTTTGCACCTTCAACCATACCTTTATACTCTGCTTCTGTAGATGATAAAGCAACTATATGTTGCTTCTTTCAGCACCAAGAGATTAACTTATCTCCCACATAACATAAGTATCTATATGTTGATCTCCTATCATCAGGATTACCTGCCCAATCTATATCACTATATATCTTGATGTTTGTATTTGATGTAAAACCATAATACAAACCTTCTTTAAGTGTACCCTTAATGTACCTCAACACCCTTTGTTTTTCAACCCAATGTTCTTTCTTATGACAATGCATGAATTGAGACAATACTCCAACTGCATATGACAAGTCAGTTCTAGTTAATGTAGTATAGATAAGATTACCAACTAGAATTTGATACAACTTCATATCCTTGAATTCTTCTCCTCCATATCTGCTCAATTTGTGATTCACCTCCATTGGATTAGGTGCTACCCTGCAATCTTCCATTTTAAACTTGATCAACAAATTCTTCAAATACCTTTCTTGAGTTACATACACTCCATGTTGAGTGTATGAAATCTCCATGCCCAAGAAATATGACAAGTCACCCAAGTCACTAATCTTGAAATCTTTCTCCATTTTCTTCTTTAGGCTTTGTATGCCCTTCTCATATGTACGTGTAAGAATTATATCATCAACATATATGCATATATAAATGAACCCATCATCACTTGCTTTAACAAGCAACTATTATCTGCTTTAGACACTTGAAAGCCAAGTTCCTTCAAGAACTTCACAAGTCTATAATTCCATGCCCTTGGGGCTTGCTTCAAACCATACAAAGCTCTCTTGAGCTTGCATACATATTCTGAATACCTTTCATCTCTGAATCCTTGTGCTTGCTCCATGAAAACATCATCTAAAATATAACCATTTAGAAAAGCATTCTTCACATCTAATTGACATAATCTCCGACCTTTACATGCAGCAATGGCTATGAGTGTCCTGATGGTTGTCATCTTTGCCACAGGACTATAGGTCTCATCATAATCTATTCCATATGTCTGAGCAAACCCTTTCACAACAAGTCTAGCTTTATACCTAGACACACTTTCCATCTGCATACCTCTTTGTCTTGTAGACCCATTCGCATCCAATAATCTTCTCACTATTTGGTTTAGGAACCAAATCCATGTCTCATTCTCCATCAATGCATCATACTCTTCCTGCATAGCTTTCTCCCAATTTTCCTTACCTTTTGCCTCTTCATATGTAGAAGGGTCTTCATCTGCTTTTACCATATAAGCATAATCTTTAGTAGCCAAAAAAGAAGTGTCATAGCTATACCTTGTAGGTTTCCATTTGTGTCTTGATGACCTTCTGAGTTCTCCACTTCTTGAGGTTTCTGGTTCATCACATTATCCATCAAACCTTGGAACTTCTTCAACTTCAACCTGTACTTCATTGTTCTCTTCTTCATCAAATATTTGACCTTTGATTTACCTTTCTTCCAATTCATAATTTCTTCATCACCTGCATGATTAATGATTGTACCTGTATACCAAGTACCTTGCTCTTCAAATGTAACATCCTTTGATGCAAGAAATTGTTTTGTGGATGGACTCCACAACCTATATCCCATCTACTTATCATCATATCGAATGAGCACATACTTTTCAGCTTTAGGTTCCAATTTACGCCTCAACTGAGATGGCACATATGCATAGGCTAAACATCCAAACACTTTGCAATGATGTAAGGTAGATCTCTTACCCCACTAGGCCTCATATGGTGTCATACCATCAAAAGCTTTACATGGTAAACTATTGACCAAATATGTGGCTGTATTTACACCCTCAGCCCACAAATAATTTGGACAATTTCTCTCTTTCATCATGGATCTTGCAAACTCAACAACTATTTCTCCTTTCTGCTACACCATTTTGTTGGGGAGAGTACCTGCAAGTAAATTCTCTTTTTATACCTGCATTTCATAAGTAATCACTGAACTCATTAGAGAAATACTCTTCCCCTGCATCTGACCTTAGTCTCTTCAACTTTTGACCTGTGATTCTTTCTACATACACATGATAATGTTTAAATGTATTAAATACTTCTGATTTATCTTTGATCACATAGATAATGATCCACCTGGTAGCATCATCAACATAAATCACATAATATCTTAAACCATTTATACTGAAATCCTTTAAAGGTCCCCACACTTCTGTATGTACCAATTCAAGCTTCTCTGAATACATGAAACCATGCTTGGAATAAGATTGCTTATGAGCCTTACCTAATTGACATGCCTCACATTTGTATGTCATATGTTGACCTGCAACATTAGGCAATCCAAGCACTGAACCATTGTTAACCATATATTTAATACCTCTTTCATTAAAATGTCCAAGCCTTTTGTGCCAAAGATCTAACTCAGAGATCTTATGTCCTCCATAAGTAAACAAGGCATGACCAACATTACCTTGAATCTTCAATGTGAAGAGTGCTCCTTCTTTCTTCCCTAAACAATTTGTTTATGCCCATTGCTAGGGTCTTCCACAAAAACTCCATCATTAGTGAACCTTACTTCATAACCTTTTTTAACAATTTGCCCTACACTTAACAGATTCTTTGGAATTGTAGGAACATACAAGACCTTACTTAGAAGAGTACTTCCATCCTTGGCCTTCACTATTCCAATTGACTTCACATTGTGCTTTGTATTGTCACCTGTTTGAACTACATGATTAATTACCTTATTCTCCAAATCAGTCATCAAGGCTATGTTACCACTCAGGTGATTGCTACACCCTGAGTCAATGTAGAAGACTCTTTGGTCTTCACTTTGCCTTTCACAAGTTTCATTCATAATCAAGGTTGAATCCTCCATCTGATCTGAAGCATAATTGTAGTAGGTATTGTTGTAGGATTGGCTTTGGAATCCTCTACCTGCATTGCTTCCAAAGTAACCTCTACTACCTCTACCTCTAAAATTACCTCTTTGATTTCTGCCACCTCTTCCTCTTGAATTAAAGTTATGATTATATCCACCATTATTCTGATTATTATGCCAACAATCATGAGCTAAGTGATTTGTCTTACCACAAATCCAGCAAGCTTTGACTCCATCTTTATTACTTCTACCTCTTCCTCTACCTTTTCCACCTCCTCTTCCTCTTAGGAAGTTAGCTTGGCTACTTGTACCTTCATCCTCATTTGCTTGGTGCTTGCCTTTACTATTCTTCTTCTTATCCTTTGAATACATTTCTTGACTTGCACTCTTATCGCCTTCACCTTTGACATCCTCCTCAAAAGTTAGCATGTGTCCTACCAACTGGTTTAAATCAAGAGTAAGATGATCTAGTGACAATTCACTAGAAAAAATGAATGGCTTCCATTTCTCATCACCTCTCAAACCTGTAAGGATTTGCCTTAGAATTTATCCTCCTCAATATCTTAATCAACTGCTCCTAATGCATCTGCAATGTCCTTCATCCTTGTCTTGCAAGAGAATCCTTTGCACATCAAGTGGTTAGCCTCTCTTGCTCTTCCCTTGTTGGTTGATTCTTGCTTCTGAAGACTTGCATGTCTTCATCTCTTGAGATATATCCATATAGGCTTCTCCCTTGAAGGTATGCTTGCATCCTTAGGTGATGGAGAGTGTTAATCTCCAAAAGAACAACCTACTCTTGAATTTAGAACACTTCTATATCAAGAGTAAGTCAAAACCTTCACCAATTTAAGCTATCAATGACCAAATATCAATTTCTTGACTAAACTGTGAAGAAGGAATTTCCTCAGAAAGTCTGCTGCATAGATCTTGCTCATTGACTGAGTAAATCTGTAAAGTTTTTGATGAAACTTTGCACAAGGTGTTGCCTAAAGATTGCGCACCTTCTCCAAGTCAAATTACTTCAAAAGGTTCAGTAGATCTTGAGAAATCTACTTACCAAGTCAGCTATGTCTAAATCTGCACTTCTGAGAAGTCGATTTGGACACCCCTAACTTCTTAACTTTAATTCTCTCAGTATAGAACCCGTTTAAGCAAATGCTTTTAGCCACGAGTAGCTTACCTTCCAACTTAAAGATTAAGTGCTTACTTGCACAAAAATTTAAACTGTGGAGTGAGAAATGATCAAATCATTAAGATCGAAATTTGCGCCTGTTTCAGGAACCAGTGAGTACCTTCTCACATGTAAATGTTCCTACACACAATTCTCTTAGCCTGATCACAATTAGACTCTCAAACTCTAGCCGTAGATTGATTAACTATGGACTTAGATATCTTCAAAAGGAATTCACAAAAGATCTATCACACAGGGAGAAAACACAGAAACATCGGGCGCAACTTTTCCTTCTATTTCTCAGAAGTTTTACAACTGAGTGAGAATGGAGAATTCAACACACTTCACATATGTCTAATGACATTTTCTACTTCTCAATACACTATTCTCATGATCTCCTATTGTCTCTCCTTGTCTTCTCTCTTTGCCCCGACATTTTTCAAAAGTATTTATAGGCAATTATGTACAGACTTATATCAAAGCATAAGTATAAGTAACCTATGTCTTAACTAATGTACATATGTGTACATGTCTTTCACTCTGTGAATGTATCCATCTTCTTTGCTTCAAAAACTTGATCTCATCTCCATCCTTTGTCCTTCAAATCTTCAATTGGTGATTGGTCTGCACCAACAGCTCCCCCTCAATCATCAATTGAGGTTTCTCTTATCTTCTTTATACCTGCCATGTCTTTAAACTTCTGTAGCTTTGGTCCATCCAAGCTCTTTGTAAGCATATCAGCTATCTGATCTTTTGTTGAAGTATGTATGACTTCAATCTCCTTATCCATCACCTTCTCTCTTAGAAAGTAATACTGTATCTCAATGTGTTTAGTCCTGGCATGAAAAACAGGATTAGCAGCTAGATATAATGAACTCATGTTATCACCATAAATGATAGGTATGCTCTGTATAGTGTCAAAACTATTCATTAGAGTCTTAAGCCATATCACTTCTTTTGCAGCTTCAACCATGCCTTTGTACTCTGCTTCTGTAGATGACAAAGCAACTGTATGTTGCTTCTTTGAGCACCAGGAGATTAGCTTATCTCCTACATAACACATGTATCCATAGGTTGATCTTCTATCATCTGGATTACCTGCCCAATCCGCATCACTATAGATCTTGATATTTGTATCTGATGTAAAACCATAATACAAACCTTCTTTGAGTGTACCCTTAATGTACCTCAACACTCTTTGACCTGCAATCCAATGCTCTTTCCTAGGACAATGCATAAATTGAGACAAAACCCCTACTGCATATGATAAATCAGGTCTAGTTAAAGTAGCATAGATAAGACTACCAACCAAACTCTGATATTGTCTCATGTCCTTGAATTCTTCACCTCCAAATTTACTCAATTTGTGATTCACCTCCATTGGTGTAGGTGCTACCCTGCAATCATCCATTTTAAACTTGATTAACAAGTTCTTCAAATACCTTTCTTGGGTCACAAATACTCCATGTTGAGTATATGTAATCTCCATGCCCAAGAAGTATGACAAGTCTCCCAAGTCACTTATTTTGAACTCCTTTTCCATTTGCTTCTTTAGTCTTTGTATTCCTTCCTCATCTGTACCTGTAAGGATTATATCATCAACATATATGCACATGTATATGAAACCATTATCACTTGCTTTGGCAAGCAAGCTACTATCTGCTTTAGACACCTGAAATCCAAGTTCTTTCAAGAACTTTACAAGTCTATAATTCCATGCTCTTGGGGCCTGCTTCAAGCCATACAAAGCTCTCTTGAGCTTGCACACATGATTTGGATACCTTTTATCTCTGAATCCTTGAGGTTGCTCCATGAAAACTTCATCTGAAATGTAACCATTCAAAAAAGCATTCTTCACATCTAATTGACACAATTTCCAACCTTTACATGCAGCAATTGCTATAAGTGTCCTGATGGTTGTCATCTTTGCCACAGGACTATAAGTCTCATCATAATCAATACCATATGTCTGAGC
The DNA here is from genome assembly GCA_020310875.1 of Ceratopteris richardii. NCBI lineage: Eukaryota > Viridiplantae > Streptophyta > Polypodiopsida > Polypodiales > Pteridaceae > Ceratopteris > Ceratopteris richardii. Next base: position 51,835,365 of record CM035436.1, on the reverse strand, counting down.
AAACCCTTTCACAACAAGTCTAGCTTTGTACCTAGACACACTTCCATCTGCAAATCTTTTTGTCTTATAAACCCACTTACATCCAATGATCTTCTGGCTATTTGGCTTTGGAACCAAATCCCATGTTTGATTCTCCATGAATGCATCATATTCTTCCTGCATAGCTTTCTCCCAATTTTCTTTACCTTTTGCCTCTTCATATGTAGAAGGGTCTTCATCTGCTTTAACTATATAAGCATAATCTTTGGTAGCCAAAAATGAAGTATCATAGCTATACCTTGTAGGTTGCCATTTGTTCCTTGTAGACCTCCTAAGTTCTCCACTTCTTGAGGTTTCTGGTTCTTCATATTCAGGATCAAATCTTGGTGTCTCTTCCACTTCAACCTGCACTTCATGATTCTCTTGTTCATCAAATATCTGAACCTTTGATTTACCTTTCCTTTGGCTCACAATTTCCTCATCATCTGTATTAATATTGATAGTACCTGCATACCAAGTACCTTGCTCATCAAATGTAACATCTTTTGATACAAGAAAATGTTTTGTGGATGGATTCCACAATCTGTATCCCATCTGTTTATCATCATAACCAATAAACACATATTTTTCAGCTTTAGGTTCCAATTTGTGCCTTAATTGTGATGGCACATATGCATAGGCCAAACATCCAAATACTTTGCAATGGTCTAGTGTAGGTCTCTTACCCCACCATGCCTCATAAGGTGTCATTCCCTGCAAAGCTTTACATGGTAACCTATTGACCAAATAAGTAGCTGTATTTACAGCCTCAGCCCACAAATAATTTGGGCAATTTTTCTCCTTCATCATGGATCTTGCAAATTCAACAAGAGTCCTATTTCTCCTTTCTGCTACACCATTTTGTTGAGGAGAGTACCTGCAAGTAACCTCTCTTTTTATACCTGCATTCCACAAGTAATCACTGAACTCATTAGAGAAATACTCTCCCCCTCCATCTGACCTTAGTCTCTTCAACTTATGTCCTGTAATTCTCTCTGCATACATATGATAATGTTTGAAAGTATTGAATACTTCTGACTTATCTTTGATCACATAAATAGTGATCCATCTGGTAGCATCATCAACATAAATCACATAATACCTTGAGCCATTGATACTGAAGTCCTTTGATGGTCCCCACACATCTGTGTGTACCAACTCAAGTTTCTCTGAATACATAAACCCATGCTTGGAGTAGGAATGCTTATGAGCCTTACCTAATTGACATGCCTCACATATCTATGTCATATGTTGACCTGCAACATTAGGCAAACCAAGCACTGAACCATTGTTAATCATGTCTTTAATACCTCTTTCATTGAAATGTCCAAGCCTCTTATGCCAAAGATCTAACTCAGAGATCTTATGTCCTCCATATGTGAACATGGCATGACCAATATTACCTTGAATCTTCAATGTGAACAATCTTCCTTCTTTCTTCCCTGAAACAATTTGTTTATACCCATTGCTAGGGTCTTCCACAAACACTCCTTCATTAGTGAACCTTACTTCATAACCTTTTTCCACAATTTGTCCTACACTTATCAAATTCTTAGGAATTGTAGGAACATACAAGACCTTACTCAATAAGGTGCTACCATCCTTGGCCTTCACTGATCCAATTGACTTCACATTGTGCTTTGTGTTGTCACCTGTTTGAACAACATGATTAGATACCTTATTCTCCAAATCAGTCATCAAGGCTATATTACCACTCAGGTGATTACTACACCCTGAGTCAATGTAGAAGACTCTTTGATCTTCATTCTGCCTTTCACAAGTTGCATTCATTATCAATGTTGAATCTTCCTTCTGATCTGAAGCATAATTGTAGTAGGTATTATTATATTGTTGACTTTGGAAACCTCTACCTGCATTTCTTCCAAAGTAACCCCTACTACCTCTACCTCTGAAATTACCTCTTTGATTTCTGCCTCCTCTTCCTCTTGAATTATAGTTCTGATTGTATCCTCCATTACTTTGATTATTATGCCAACAATCATTAGCTAAATGATTTGTCTTACCACAAATCCAGCATGCTTTGGCTCCATCTTTGTTATTCTTGCCTCTTCCTCTACCTTTTCCACCTCCTCTACCTCTTAGGAAGTTGGCTTGACTAGTTGTGCCTTCTTCTTCATTTGCTTGTTGCTTTCCTTTGTTAGCTTTCTTCTTGTCCTTTGAGTACATTGCATGACCTGTACTTTTGTCACCATCTCCTTTAACATCCTGCTCAAATGTTAGCATATGACCTAGCAGCTGATTTAAATCAGGAGTGAAATGATCAAGTGATAACTCTGTAGACAAAATGAATGGCTTCCATTTGTCATCACCTCTCAAACCTGTAAGGATTTGCCTTACCAATTTATCCTCCTCAATATCTTCATCAACAGCTCCTAATGCATCTGCAATGTCTTTCATCCTTGTTACATAGTCTGAAATGGATTGAGAGGCCTTCTTCTTGAAAGTTGTAAATTCTGCCCATAGGGATGCCTTCCTTGACTTTGTGGTGTTTTGGAAATGCTCTTCCAAAGCATTCCATATATCACTTGCACTTTCAAGACCTCTAATGTGAGGTAGCAAGTAATCATTGACTGCCATATAAATGATACTCCTAGCTTGAGCATCTCTCTTCATCCAATTCTTCAAATCTGCTAACTCTTCCCTAGTTGGAACACTAGGATCTCTGAATTGTGGCTTCTCTTCTTCTCCTGTGATGTAAGCTATTAAATCTTTTCTCATAAGATGAGCTTCCATCCTCATTGACCATGCAGGATAGTTTTCCCTATCAAATTTCTCTATCTATAGAGAATCTCCCATCTTGTGTCCACCTGTGTATTGAAATCTTCAAGCTTTATGAATAATATATGTACCTTTACTTCAAATTAGAGTCCTTTTGTCTTTCTTGATGTCGTATGGTCTCCTCCTCAAGCTTTCCCTTCAAGCTTTCACCTTTTAGTTCTTCAGTTGTTGAATTTCTTGAATCTACAGCAGTCGGGATCCTCCTTTCCTTGATTTTGATGTTTCCTGCTCTGATACCACTGATGGAGAGTGTTAATCTCCAAAAGAACAACCTACTCTTGAATTTAGAACACCTCTATATCAAGAGTAAGTCAAAACCTTCACCAATTTAAGCTATCAATGACCAAATATCAATTTCTTGACTAAACTGTGAAGAAGGAATTTCCTCAGAAAGTCTGCTGCATAGATCTTGCTCATTGACTGAGTAAATGTGTAAAGTTTTTGATGAAACTTTGCACAAGGTGTCGCCTAAAGATTGTGCACCTTCTCCAAGTCAAATTACTTCAAAAGGTTCAGTAGATCTTGAGAAATCTACTTACCAAGTCAGCTATGTCTAAATCTGCACTTCTGAGAAGTCGATTTGGACACCCCTAACTTCTTAACTTTAATTCTCTCAGTATAGAACCCGTTTAAGCAAATGCTTTTAGCCACGAGTAGCTTACCTTCCAACTTAAAGATTAAGTGCTTACTTGCACAAAACTTTGAACTCTGGAGTGAGAAATGATCAAATCATTAAGATCGAAATTTGCGCATGTTTCAAGAACCAGTGAGTACCTTCTCACATGTAAATGTTCCTACACACAATTCTCTTAGCCTGATCACAATTAGACTCTCAAAATCTAGCCATAGATTGATTAACTATGGACTTAGATATCTTCAAAAGGAATTCACAAAAGATCTATCACACAGGGAGAAAACACAGAAACATCGGGCGCAACTTTTCCTTCTATTTCTCAGAAGTTTTAACACACTTCACATATGTCTAATGACATTTTCTACTTCTCAATACACTATTCTCATGATCTCCTATTGTTTCTCCTTGTCTTCTCTCTTTGCCCCGATATTTTTCAAAAGTATTTATAGGCAATTATGTACAGACTTATATCAAAGCATAAGTATAAGTAACCTATGTCTTAACTAATGTACATATGTGTACATGTCTTTCGCTCTGTGAATGTATCCATCTTCTTTGCTTCAAAAACTTGATCTCATCTCCATACTTTGTCCTTCAAATCGTCAATTGGTGATTGGTCTGCACCAACATTAGGGACCATGCTGAGTAGTCGTTCCTCTCCAATTCTTCAATCAAGGATGGAAAACCATCTCCCATCTTGATTGTGCTTGCTCTGATACCACTGTTGGAGGAGATGGTGGATAATCACAAGAGATGATTTGGCAAAGCTAAAATCTTCTTCACACTTGCTATAAAATGGCTGGAGAGTGTTGTGGGCCTCGTTAGCTAACTAATAAGCATAAATGATGATATATGTGGATTGGAAGATGATGCACAAATAATAGGATCAAAACAGATAGGTAGGCATAAGATCCATGCTCCAAAACTTGCTATTTTGTTTGAGACACCTGCTCAGAGTTTTACTCAATTCTCTGAGTACAGTAGCAATTAATAAAATTCCTTTTGGGGATCTTCAATTAGCTTATTCATGAGTGGAATAATCTAAAATGATAAACTATATGCAGAGAATTATGTTTAGCAAGTTGAACATACACCTCGACTTTTATGGGCCTTGATAGTCACAGACGAGTGAGCACTAATTGAATGGTAACTAATGATTGCAAGAACCAATATCAATGAAACTTTGTAGGATTAAAATAGGTAGAATTCTGAAGATGTCACACTTTAAATCATGCAAAATGATGCAGTATACAGTGAGAACCAACTCAAATAAAATCATTGTCATGATAGAGTGTGATAGAGATATAAGAGTAAGTAGTAATGATTGTGTATAGATTAAATCAAGTAATGATACAATGTCATTGGCAATAAAGAATTTCTCAATGAGTGTGGAGTGAGTGAGCTATGAGATGAGCTCCTCATCTCAATGAAGGTACATGAAAATGATCTCTAAACCTCGAGATACATGCAGGCTTTTCTTCTCATCTTTTTATAATTTTTTGTTGGAGCCAAGGATTTGAATTCAAATTCAAATCTCTACCAATAAAGTTCATCCTAAAGTATAGGATTGATTCTATCTTGAATCAACTACCAAAAATTACGAGATTCTATTCTTCCTAACTCCTCGTGGGTTTGCTTCACTTTTACAATGAGTAATTATAGCTCAAGGTTGCAAGAGGTTGTACATATGAAGCTTCCCAAATGATATGCTAATACATCAAGCTTATGTGAATGTATCAAGTATGAAGGCTTTGGCTTAATTGCACCAAAACAAATGTTGCAAGGTGAAGAATTGTATGGTCCCCCCTACCTTGCTTTCCTCCTCTGCCCCTTCCTCTAGTACCTCCTCCTCTACCTCTAAAATTCACTTGGGAGGTACTTGGATCTTCTTCATTCTTCTTACCTTCACCTTTATCTTCACTCTTATTCTTATCTGTTTAAAGGGTAGAAGATTGATTACCTCTAGAAGTATCTCCATTCTTGTTGAGCTTTGTCTCATGTGTGAAGAGTTGCCCCATCAATGTATTGAGGTGAGGTATCTACATGTCCATATATAGGTCCATTGCTGTGGTAAAAGACTCCCATTTGTCATTAGCCTTGATGCCATTTAGGATCTACCTTACTATCTGCTCCTTTTCTATTTCTTCTCCAATACTCCCAAGTTGATTAGCTACATCCTTCATCTTGGTCACATAGTCAGGTACACTTTCGTTGATTGCTCTTCAAGGTTGTGAAGTCCATCCAGAGATGGTTCTTTTTGGCCCTTGTATTTGATGAGAAGTATGCACATAGAACTTCCCAAGTCTCTTGGGAAGCCTTAAAATTCCTAATATGAGGTAACAAAAAATTAGATATTGAATTGAGTATGTAAGACCTAGCTAAAGCATCCTTTGCACACCATACAACTAGTCTCTCTTGCTCCTCTCTTGTAGGTTGGTTTTTGCTTTTAAATGTTGGCATTTCTTCATCTCCAAATATGTATCCATACAAGCTTCTTCCTTGGAGGTAAGCCTTCATCCTTAAGGACCAACCTGGCTAATTGCCCCTATCCAATTTTCCAATGAATGATGGAAATCCATCTCCGAATTGACCTTGATGTTTCTCTGATACCAGTGTTGGAGGAGATGGTGGACACCTTCCAAAGATGAGATGGTGCTGCAAATTCCTACTTCACACCACGCAAAACTGAGTTGAAGAGTGCAAAGTAGACCTTTTGAGCTTTCTAGGAAGCACAAATGATCACCCAGATATTTTGGAAGATGATCCTCAAGTCATTGGATCAAAATAGATAACTTGGACTTTTCACTATGAACCAAAACTTGCTATTTTGGTCACCACACTTGTTCAAGAAAATGAGCAATACTCGTTTCATGGTAACAATTGGAGAACGTCATTTTGGGAATATCTAGTTGACTATGATAGCTAACTTTAAAAAGTTATTTCACTTGAAATGATCAACTATGCTCAGAGAATCATGCTTAGCAAATCAGATGTCTATCCCGACTTTTTTTGGAGTGGATACTGTGCACAAGAGAGGGCAATGTTTTGCACATAACCCGACAATGGCTAAGGCAATTAAAGTGAAATTTTTAGCACACAAATAGACTATCTAATCAATATATATGAACTTGAATCACTACATATGATCAAGTACACACTAAGAAATGGATCAGAGAAGTTCACTATTCTGAGTGATACATGATAGAGAATAGAAAATGAAACATAATCAAAGTGTGTGTATTAATGCACATAAAGTACAATGATATTGGCAATGCATGATTGCAAAATATGAGGGCAATAGAATAGCTATAATGTGAGCTCAATATTACACAAAAATTCCTTTGAAATCTCTGCTATATTTGTATTTGTTCATATGACTAGATAGTCCTCTTTAAAAGCCTCTTGTTGGAGCTAAGATTCAAGTTTGAATTCAAATCTTTACCCAAAAGTGTTCCTAAGTTTTAGGACTTGATTTGCCACAAATGCTCACCAAATAATTCATGGAAATATTCTCGTATGAACTCCTAATTGGAAGTGATTCCACATATGCACTTTTACAAGGAGTAAAAATCAATCTTTTACAAGAGATCATTCATGTGCTAATACATGAATGAACATATGAACTTTAGGACAAGTGATCAAGAATTTTAGGCTTGGAGTAATTGAACCAAAAATATGCAAGCTAAATAAGGCATTGTATGGATTTAAACAAGCTCTAGAGCTTGGAATTTTAGATCACTAACATATTTACAAGATCAAGGTTTGAGGTCTAGCAATGCACACCCTTCTTTGTTCATCACGACTCATCACAATGAACTTATCTATTGGTTTATATATGTAGATGACATAATTGTGATAGGAGATGAATTGAATGTCATACAAAGGATTTAAAGGCACATGCAAGAAGAGTTCAAGATTAGTGATCTAGGTGAGCTCACATTTTTCTAAAGTATGCAGGATATATACACACTTCAAGAGATGTACTTGGCTCAAAAGAGGTACATTCAAGATCTACTCCTAAATTTCAAGATTGAGAATGCCAAACTTGCAGGTACCCCTACAAAAATGAATCCCAAACTTAGTGATTATGAAGGAGAGCACATTGATGGCATTAAAGAGTATCAAAGCTTGGTAGATAGCTTGATATATGCTACTCATACAAGGGCAAACATGTCATATAGCATAGGAGTGCTCAACCAATTTAAGCACTATCCAAGAAGACCACATATGGATGGATCTAAGAGACTACACAAGTACATCAATGGTACAATTAATGAAGGTATATTCTATCCTTATTCATCAGTTTTGGATGTCAAGCTATACTCAAATGTAGATTGGTCATGATCCAAGGATGATAGGAGAAGTACTTCATGATTCTTAGCATTTTCAGGTTCAAAGCTTGTACCATGGAGTTCCAAGAAGCAACCAACAATTTCTTTATCCTCAATTGAAGTAGAGTATAGAGGTTTGACCATAGCAACATAAGAAGCAATATGGAAAAAGGAATTGTATTCAAATTTAGGACTTATGAGCTCCAAACCTCACAAATTTGGAGACAATATAAGGTTTATGCATCTAGCAGCAAACCCAATATTCCATGCAAGAAACAAAAACATAGAGGATCATCATTATTTCATCAAAGAGAAGCCCATGTCAAAGGGGATTGACATTCCTGTTGTTCCAACTGAAAAGTAAGTAGCAGATATGATGACAAAGGAAGATGATGCAATCAAACTTTGCAGGTTTAAGTCAATGGCATGTATTGAACCTATTAGAGAAGGAAGACTCAAGCATGCTTAAGCTTGAGGGGAAGCTACTATATCCTCAAGCTTACATCATGCTTAAGAAGGATTTGCTCTCTTCCATTATTTGGAATGTGTCATAGTAAAAGATATCTCTTGAAGAACCTTCTTCAATGTAAAAGCTCATTTATGGTATCCCATAAGGATCTCTTATTCACATAAACATTTAAAGCTTTATTCTTCTAAAATGATAAAATAAGGAAACAAGATTCCACGAGCTTGAAGGTTGGTGATGATGATTAATCAATCATGTAAATCAAAGGTGGTTAGACTTGACTATACTTTTCCTAGATTATAGGAAGATGATTTAATCATTAAAACTAACAAGCTCCATGAGATGATTCAAATTCAAATCATTGTAAAAGAAATTGTGGAATTCACATAAAGGATATGAAAAGACTCATAATTTTTTGTACTATAAGTTAGATCAATACACATACACATTTTCGTCTTCAACTTTGATTCTTCTTGAATCTGCATCATCTTCTCCAACTACAATAATCTTGTAGGAGCTTGTTCTCTCTCGAAAGCTATCAAAACTTTATGAATGAGAATTAATTGGAAATTTATAAGTTTCTAGCATGTGTGTACCAATTTGCATAGCATGTGGTTCTGTAGATGGTGAGAAATTTAGTTTTTGAGGTCTCCAACTCTAATTCTACACATCCTTGAGAAGTCCGGACTACCACGAGTCAGAGTTAAGCTCATTACTAGAACATTGGTTGATCATAATCCCTTATCTTGTGCATTTAAGATTTTTAAGCCTATTTATGATATTCCATCAAAAGGAAATCAATCAATTGTAATAAGGTTGGCTCATCTATGCATTTAAAGTTGTATGATTCCACCCAAAACCTCCTGGATAGTCATTGTGCAAACTTATCTATCTTGCATCAACCATTTCCCATTGATTTCTCAAAGTACATAGGGTGTTTTATTGCATCCAATTGAAGCTCATAAGGTATTATAAAATATCCAAAAGCTAGAATGTTGGCCCTATGTTGGATGGCTGAACCAAACTTCAACACTTGGAACCTCAGATTTGTACTAGTTTCAAGGTTCTCCAAGTTCTCTCACTACAATCCTATGAAGGAACACATCCTATTTGACTAGCACTTGCATCACATGCAACCATAATTTTTTTCCCCCTCTTAACTATTTTTAGATCATAAATTTTAACTAGTTTCTATTTCAACCATTAAATGAACTTTTGAGCCTCAGAATCCCACATGCAATTTCCATTCTTTTTAGTAAATTTTGTGAGGGATTATATATCTTAGAGAAGTCACTCATATGTTCTATTCGATATTGGGCTATAGGCACATGGTTTTGCCACTGGCAAAAAAACACTTACTTCTTTTAGCATACAACTTGTGTTCTCTAAGTGTTTGCAACGTTTTCTTATGATGTACAACATGTTAATAATTATATTTGGAGTATATAAATATATCATCAATAAATAGAAAAAATGAAATAATCTGAGTAATCATTGAAAAATAGTTCTCATTGGACACATGAATGTGGCAAGATCATTTGTTACTCGAGAAGGCAAAATTGTAAACTCATAGTGACCATAACATGTTTGAAATTTTTTTTTGGTTATTCCATCATGTTTGACCTTGATTTGGTGATATCCAAATCTGAAAAATAGTTCCATAATAAATGAGTGTCCTAGGACTTTTAATATGTCCTACTTGTACACCAACTTGATTAATTTTTGTTGATAAGATACTTGATGCTTCTGATAGAATTCTCACATGGAATCGATAGGCCCACATCATGTACTTTTTTAGAAAAGTATAGTCCTTATTTTTTGTCAACTTCATGTTGGTTAGAAAATGAAAAAGAAAAAAAGATTTTTGTAAACTCAACTTTTAACATAACTTAATATAATAAAGCTACTCAATTTTTTTTACAAATTGCATATGTTCTATCAAATGGACAACTATGGATGGATTTAGGGAGAGTGGTGAAACTGTTGGGAGATATTTAGAAGCTTGAACATTTGGAAACATAAAACACATGGAATAAAAATCTGATTTCCCTACCTCATTGTTGTTCATTTTAAATTTTGAAGAATGGGTCACTCTCATTCTTGTGTGAGTGAGATTCAAGTGATGTGGCAAGAGTTGATGAAGAGCCTTTACAATAATTGAATGCATGTTTCTATTTAAAACTAGAATGCGTCACAATTCCTATTAGTAGCCATTACGTTTGATGTTGAACTTCGTGCTCAATGGGTAAAACATATTTTCTATGTTCTTGAAATAAAGAGAGTTGTAGAGGTAGATGAAAAGAAATATGATGCAAAAGAATAAATATTCAAATGACCTTCTAAGATTTAAACTTGAAAATACATTCTTCCATACCATGTGGCCATTCCTAACCTTGTCAAAAGATATGTGGTGGAGAATGATGATCGAGATGAGAATAAAAATATTGGCATATATGTTTCAACTACATTTGGAAAAAGAAGATGCCTTTTCATTTTTATGATTTGGAAGAGTTATGAAAAACTGTTGAGTATGAATTTGAGCATGTATGGATGTGTGATTAGGATTAAACATGTTTATGCATATAAGAACTATGAAAATATTGTTGATGAGAAATATATATTTTTTTGAGTTTATCTATAAATGAGGCATGGCAACAACTAGTCATTGCTATTGAATATCAACGTTTAGGATTTGGAATTGTTTTGATTTGATATGTATATCTTTTATGCACATAACTTGGTTGATGTCCACATATGTAAAGTTCTTTGGTGTACAAAAATTTGAAACCTTGGTTTATTTTCATATACTTCTTGTTCCCTTGTGTGTATGCCTTGGTTGGGGTCTTATGATCTTGGTTGGTGTGAAGAACTTGCTAGCAAAGCAGATTCTTCTTTATTTATAAAGAAGACCAACTCAGAAGTTATCTACTTATGTGTCTATGTGGATGACATTATCATTACAGGGAATGATGCTAATGGCATCAAGCAAGTTAAAGCTCAACTAATGGAGGAATTAAAAATCAGTGATCTAGGTTTGTTAACATACTTTCTTGGTCTAGAACTTGTGTATACATATTCAAGTGTGTTTATTACTCAGAGAAACTATATCCATGATATATAAGTAAAATTCAAGATGGAGAACACCAATATTTTAGGTACACCCATGGAACTCAATCAAAAGCTTAGTTCTCATGAAGGAGAAATTCTTGAGGATGTTAAAGGTTACCAAAAACTTGTTGGGAGACTAAACTATGCAACCCAAACAAGAGTCGACATTGCTTATGGAGTTAGTACATTAAGCCAATTTATGCATGCACCAAGAAAGCCTCACTTGGAAGCTGCCAAGAGGGTGCTAAAGTATCTAAAGGGTACCATAAATGAAGGGCTGTTTTACCCTTTCACTTCTGACTTGGAAATAAAGATGTATTTTGATGCAGATTTGGCTGGCTCCAAGGATGATAGGAGGATCACCTCAGGATACTTGTCTTTTGCAGGTTCAAAGCTTATATCATGGTCATCCAAGAAGCAACCAACTATGGCATTGTCATCTACAGAGGCAAAATATAGAGACCCAACAAATGCAACTCAAGAGGCTATGTGGCTCAAGCAACTCTATATAGATTTGGGGTTACACTCTTACACTTCAATAATTTTTGGAGACAACACTAGCTCACTTCATTTGGCTACTAATCTTGTATATCATGCAAGGAGCGAGCACATTGAAGTGCACTATCATTATGTAAGGGAGAAATTTCTTAGCAAGGACATTGAATTGTCCTATGTATCAACTCATTTACAATGTGGAGATATACTCACAAAGTCTTTGGATGCAAGTAAGATGAACAGATTCAAACTGATGATTGGTTTGTAGGAAATCAAGGAGGAATGAAGACCAAGCATGTTAGGCTTGAGGGGGAGGTGTTTGTGCAAGAGAATCCAAGTCCATATACTTGGATACTTAGCAAATTTCTCATGGAACCTTATATGATCAATCCCGTGTAAAATCAATTACATTTACATTTGTGAAAGAATCTTACTTCCACGAGGAATTTAGGAAGGATCAAATCTCATAGTTGATTGATGAGAGAATATATCCTATAGTTTAGGATTTACTTTTAGGTGGACTTTTGAATTTGAATTCAAAATATTGGCTCCAAACTCAACTATAAAAGTAGATAAAAAAGACACGCATGGAGATGCCTCGACTAGGAGATCAATTGAGAGGAATACATTGTGATTTGAGAGATCACTCGATAGCTCAATCACTTTCCTCACATTGTGCAATAGATTATTGCCAATGAAATTCTATTTCTATGTGATCTAATACATACATTTTCATTACATCTTTACTTCACTTCTCTGCCATGACTACATTAGTAGAGTGATCTTCTTAGAGCTTGTTCTCAGTGTATGATTGATCATTTGTGATGATTTAAAGCATCATAGATTCAATATACTATCTACTTTATAGCTAAAAAACCTCATTATCATTGCTTCTCTAAATGGTGAGATACATTCACTTCATTAGTTTCTTGTTTGTTGACTGATGCATCCCAAAAATCTCACGCAAGTTCTATGATTTGCTAAACATCATACTCAGCGTGTACTTCATCTGTTTTTAATGAAATCACTCTTGAAGAATCGTGAACTTAGGGAGAATGACAATGCATTTAATACTTGATAGAATGGAGATTCTATATTACATGAGTGGTTGCTCTAAGACCTAGAAAGAGGTCTTGCGAGTGCCTCTTGTGCTGTTGCACAACTAATGACCTTAAAGAGTGGTGCACTTAGCTCACCAAATCACTTGATGGAACAAAAAAAGGTGAAATAAACCCTACTCTCTGTGCCAATGTTTGATCGCTTCAATGAAGTGAGATGCAGACAATGAAGAAGTCGTAGGAACTGACAATGGGTGGAACCTCATGCTCAGTCACAATGAGAAATATAAGAAAAGTAACATGCTTGAAAAGGAAGTCAATCTCTTGGGTAACCCATGATGTATATGTTATAGGTAAAGAAGATAACCAAGATGATTTTGCCACTATTAGAGAAGATGATTACACCATTAACAAAGAAAAAAAATCTAGATAGAGAGAGTTTGACCATTGGATCCATGATTTTGATTAGTTTTGTGAGAAAATTGATATAAAGAAAGGTAAATTTCTAATGGAGATCCCTTGGAAGAGCCCCATCAAAGGGAAGCACATTAGTCAAGGTCCTTCTACATCAAACAAAACGGAACAGGATGAAAAACAAAAAAAGTGGGACAAGAATCCAATAAGAAATTGCATGAACTTTTGAACATGATCATGGTATCTTTCAATGTTCAAGGTCTTATGGATCCCTCTAAGGCTCCCATTATTGAACAATGGATTCAGGAAAAGGATCTTAACTTAGACTTTATCTGTCTTCTAGAGGTCAAAATTGATGATGAAGGAAATTTTCCTCCCTTAGAATTGGCTTACCACCACCCACACTTAGGGAAATGGTGGCATAATGATTGATTTCAAGCCCTTATGGTTCCTCATTTTTGATTGGTTCCTAGATGGACCCATGTAATATATGCATGGACTTAGTGGTTTTTAATCATCACCCAATTATTCTCATGATCAAAGCTTAATTCAAGTATAGGAAAGATCCTTGATTTCATGCCAATCATCATATCTTTTTCTTCCCCTTAGAGGAATGTGGAATCTACATTGCTTGGAAGCATGCACTTGATACACACTCATCACTAGCCAAGAGTTAGATGATGGCTGTTAATTTGACTACATTGATTTTAAGCAGGAATCATAAGGAAAACTTCCGTGCGGGTCTCACTCTGGATGTGAGTGATTTCCTGCGTGCTCGAGAGCTCTTGGCCTTCGTTGAATTGCCTTGGCATTTAGTGAAGTGTCATCCCTTCTCTGCACAGATTATATCTGCTATAGCCGCCACGCCTGCTACCAAGCAATGCTGGCCATTAACGTGCTTAAACCCTCATGTCGTCATTACGCTCAACATTCTCGTTGAGGGTTTTCATCTCCCTCAAGAGGGGTTGGTCGATGGACCGCTCCTTCCCCTAGCGACCATGAAAGAACTTTTTCCCCGGCACTCATCTAATTAGTTTGCCATTCTCTGTCATCCTAAACCCGAGCGCACCGCGGTTCAATTTCTTGTAGCAGCCTTAAATCTTCAGAAACGAACTTACGGTATCTCCTGTCCATTCTATTCCATGATAGACACTGCCTCTTGAGAAACCGTCAATTTCACGCTCTTTTTCTTCCGGTGCATTCACCACGAATGCCTAGAAGTTACCAAACAACTAGCCAAGCATGAGATTCCTCGTACCGGATTGTCGCACCTTCTCGCCCTTCTTCTTTCGGTGATACACACAGCGCAACCCCCTCCAACGAATATTGTGTTGTTACATGAGGAATCTCCGTAGATGTTGGAGGAGGATGATGGTGAAGACCTGCTACACTTCTTCCAACGCAAACGTAGACGTATTAGCCCATCGCAAAGACAAGTGCAGGATTCAACCATAGTTCACGAGGTTGAAATCTTCCATGATACAGCCACGACTTTACAGGGAACATCGGCACACTCTTCTCCTAGCAAGCAGCAGGAGCCAGATGTAATCATGGATGATGTCGTTGAAGTCCAACTGTAGGATGAACCAAAGCAATTGGATGCTGAGTCTCTGAAGGAGACAGTGGAAGATACCACTGTCAGTGAATACCATCCTCCTTCTTCACCAGTCGCAGACGATCAAGCAGACATAGCCAAACAATCGACCGATAATGAAGAAACGGTTACCGAAGTCATTCTGTGGTGCCCCAAAATGAAGGACGATGGTGGAGTTCTCTATTATTGATCAAAAGGAGTATTAAGAATTCATTGCATAGGGTACTAACCTCTCTACCCATGATGCCTCTTTAAATACATTAGATCATGTAGATGTTCATGATGATGTGGATGATCATGATGATGTGGAGGATCATGATCAGGGAAGGGATTTGGATGATTGACCTCTTACATTGGATGTATTATTTACATTGATACACCCACACACACACACACTAGTATATATATGTGTGTGTGTGTGTATTCTCATACTAGTTATGTTTTCAATGGTGTCTATGGTGTGAATTATATGATTGAAATGTACTTATGCTTTTTATTATAGCTTATATTTAACATGAGATTCATTACTTCAATTTTATAATTCATTCATATTATATTATATGTGTGCTTGTGTCTGTATAAGTATGTATGTACATGTAGTTGTGTGTGTATATGTATGTATGCACATGTAGGTGTATATCTCTATTTGTGTATGTGCATGTATATGTTTGTATCTATGTGTGTATGTGTATGTATGTGTATGTGTATATGTAGGTGTATGTGTATGTGTGTGTATGTGTACATATGTGTGTGCATTTGTGTATATGCATGTTTATATATATGAGCATGCATGTGTATGTGCATGTGCATATGCATGTGTATATATATGTGCATGTGTGTGTATGTGCAGATGTATGTGTATGTGTACAAGTATTTGTTTATGTATGTATGTGTATGTGTATGTGCATGGATGCATGTGCACGTAGGTATGTTTGTGCATATACACGTATCTATTTTGTGTATGTGTGTGTATGTGTAAGTGTAAGTGTATGTGTTTATGTATGTGTATGTGTGTGTATGTGCATGTGTATGTGTATATTGTGTGTGTATATGTGTGTATGTGCATGTGAATCTGTATGTGTATGTGTGTGCGTGTATGTGTATGTGCATACATGAGTGTGCATGTGCATGTATATGTGCATATGAATGCATAAGTGTAAGTATGTTAATTAATGAAAACAAAAAAATTTAAATGATATACAAACAATGAAAATTGTGCTTACAATAATAAGCTATATATTATGCTCAGTGAACGTCTTGAATACCATGGAATTAATAGAGAGAGAGACAGGAGAGGGAGAGAGAGAGAGAGAGAGAGAGAGAGAGAGAGAGAGAGAGAGAGAGAGAGAGAGAGAGAGAGAGAGAAAGAGTAGAAGACAAAGAAATTGAGAAAGAGAGAGCTTGAGCTTGTGCAATGCATATATGAATGTTGGATCGCTCTTCCCTCACATGGATGCAAAATCACGATAGAAGAGCAATGCATTTTGTTTATTTTGGTCAAAATAAATTGTCACATAAGCGATGTGCATGCATCCTATATGCGATCTTGTGAGCTATCGCGTATGTGACATTATTGAGCATCACATATGTGACACTTTTTACCATCGCTAATGCAATGCTTTATGCCTTTGTATTTCTTGTAGTTAGTGATCAGAAGTAGTGATATCATTTTCAATTGGTATAAGATGCATGAACAACCCACTGAGGAGGTTGAAGTGAGAAAGAGTAGTTTTTGAGGATACTAGTCCTCATGTTAGCATGCATACAAATGCCACACATAGGGATGTTCAAGAGAATTTCCAATCTCATTAGTCTACAAAGGTTCCTATTCAACAACCATTTAGATGTTGTGCACGTGTCTTGCATCCACTTGATAGATATGTTCTAGGTTTGGATTTTTTTTTAATGCTAACGAATGTTGGTGAAACTTCTTGCTACAAAGAGGCTATGCAGACAAAGGATCACCTCAAGTGGGAGCATGCCATGAAGAGTGAAGTGGATTGTACGCACAAGAAAAATAATTGGGATTTAGTACCGTTGCCAAGGGGAAGGAAAGTTTTACCATGTAAATGGATATATTAAATAAAATTCACATTTGGTAGTGCTTCTACAAATATAAAGCATGAATTTTTGCAAATGGTTTCAAGCAACAACATGGTGTTGATTTTGAGGAAATCTTCTCTCTAGTACTCAAGATGATTATGCTCTTCATGTTGCTTGGATTCATTGCAATGGAGGACTTAGAGCTAGTCCAAATGGATGTGAAAACTACTTTCTTGCATGGAGATCTTACAGATGAGATCTATATGGAACAACCAGAGGGCCATGTAGTTTGTGGAGAATAAAGTCTAGTTTTTAAGCTCAAAAAGAGCTTATATGTACTTAAATATTCCCCTATGAAATGGTACCAAACGTTTGATTCTTTTCTGAATTCTCAATGCTATTCTCAAAGCAGTGAGGATCATTCTCTCTACACAAAGAGACATTTACATGGAAGCTTGATATGCTTGATACTTTATGACTTTTCATTTCTCAAAAAGAAGTTGAGTGAGACATTTGATATTTGGAGGTCACATGATAGGAGTTAAAAGATGCATGTACATGTCTCAAAGTTAGTACCTATACAAAGTACATCACACGTTCAATATGCATGGTGGAAAGGCATTGAGTGCACCTTTACCCACATATGTGAAATTGAGCAAGGATAATTGTCTTAAATGGGATGAGGAAAATAAATTCATGAACAAAATTCCTTATCTATCTAATGTTTGTAGTCTCATGTATGCTATGGTAGCTAGGAGACTAGACATTGCATTTATAGTGAGATTCATTAGCAGATATATTTCTAATCCTAGAAAGAATAATTTGGAAGCACTTAAGATGGATTTGAGATATTTGAGTGGTAGTAAGGAAAAGTGTCTATGCTTGGGTATAGAAAAGCCATCCATTATTGGTTACACAGATTTTGATTATGCGAGTCATGTAGACAATCAAATGTCTACATTAGGGTATGTTTTTCATTTTTCTGGAGGGACTATCTCTTGGAGATATTGTCTTGAAGAATGCACAATTTTTTCACTACAAAAGTACAATATGTTGCAACAAGTGATGCATGAAAAGAAGCATTGTGGCTTTCTCATCTTGCTTGTGATATGGGTCTACATTAGCATGTACCTAGTATTCTCAATGATAGTTAAAGTGCCATTTCTTTGGCAAAGAATCCGGTCTATCATGCAAAGAATAAGCACATTGAGGTGAGGTATCACTTCATTAGAGACTAATTAGCCACTAGGAGCATTATTCTTCAGAAGGTTTATGCTCGAGATATTGTTGCAGATGCTTTGACTAAAGCTTTACCACAGTATAGTTTTCGACATTGTTGTCACTTGATATGGGTTACCTGACTCATGATCTTACACAATTACTTGTATACTATGTAACATGCCCATCAGGTGGGAGGTATAGTTTTTATAATTACACGAAGGTATTCTTTTTCGTTCCTCATAGTCACTTTGGCCATATTGGCATTTAGTGGGAAATTGTTAGTATTACTGCCCATGTGAAAGGTCAAATGGCCATGTGACACTTTTATATACAGTCTTTAATAAAACATATAATGGGCTAGTTAGCCATAGACTCTATGTTCGAGTGCATTTGTAGCACCTAAGAAATCTATGTTCATGCTCTCTGTGAACTGTGTGTTTTCTATGTATATTGCAGGCTGTGTGCAAAGTACTCTGTGCAACATTCAGAGCTTAACTTTCTACTACGAGGGTATCATTGTGGAGCTCTCAAGAAGGAGAGCCCATGGTGCATCTCCATCGCAACACTTGACTCCTCATCTAGGGTGAGGATGGAAACATTGATATTGTCAATCATTGCATGAGATTCGACTTCCACACTATTTCCCAAGAGAAACATCTTGATGATGATATAGACATCAACAATGTCCCTAACTTTGATACCACTTGAGAAGGCTGATAAGACCGACAACAACACTATGTCACGATTGAGTAGACATGTTGAAGTGGAAAAGGACATACTCACAAATTTGACAGATAAAAAGCACCTTATTTTTCATTGTCAATACCTATATATATATATATATATATATATATATATATATATATATATATATATATATATATATATATATATATATATATATATATATATATATATATATATATATATATATATATATATATATATATATATATATAAAGTGACTTTGTACATTAAAGATGTCCAAGGAAAAGTTGGTGGTTGCACATGGTTTTCTAAAGCATCCAGAAGAAAGGGTCCCTAACAAGAGAGTTTATGACAAGAGAGTCACTCACAAAGGAGCTTACATTCTCATAGGTGGTGACAACATAGCAATAAAGGGCCTCAGACTTTAGATAAGCATTTCTACACAAAAACTATATAAATCTATAAGGATATTTCATGTGGGTATACCGAAAAAGTGTCTGTGTTAAAAACCTTAATTTCAAGCTCAACTGAACATCGTAACTTTGTTTTCATGGCCTTCAATTTTCCTTGAAATAATGTACAACCCCGAACATCCAACATACATACATACATGTCCTGTAAAGAAGGTTTAAATAGAGAATATAAACTTAAAACATACATACATATTGTCCCTGTAAAGTATGTTTTTGAGAGGGAATGTAAATTGTAGGCTTACAATTAAAACAAAAAATATTTATAGCTCGAGCTGAAGTATAATATATAGGAGTCAATCCTTTCATCGCTGCGTTACGATAACAAAGTAGTGCCATACTCCCCTTCATCTTCATCATTAACATTACCACTTGTACCAGTAGGCTGGTCAATATAACCTTATTGAGTTAACTCATATAACCTTATATTCTCCAATCTGTCCTTGCATTATCCCAGAAGCTAGAAAATTTCACATACTGGGAATCAGATGATTGGATCTTCATACGAACACCTAAACAGTAATCATGTTGACATTAATCCCTTTTGATCAAGATATTTTTTTTCTATACTGCAGAACATTATATATGACTACTCGCTAATTATTGACCTTTATATTGACTCCGACAAAATCCATGGATATATGTGCATATATGAAAAGCAACACGATTGCTATGCAAACATTTGAACAATGAACAATTGAAGAACGTAATCCATAGATATTCAACAACAGAGTAAATGTCTCAGTAAAATGAACGACTCAAAACCATTAATAATAAGAGAGTGTATGAAACCCTATGAACTAGTAGGATGCTCTATATTCTCCACTCAAATGGAGTCTCAATGTAGGAAAGGTTAGAAGAACACCCGTGAATTTAACCATATGATGCAAAACTCATAAACGAATCTGCATAAAACGATGTATAAAAGGGATTACGACTCAAAAGAACTACAATATATATATATATATATATATATATATAAAGTTTTAGAAGTCATTGGAGACTTTAGAAAGTGAGAAGAACTTGATGTATCACTCAGATGTAATTTTTCCTGAATAGAAGAAAATTGCACCTCGATCTTTTGCTCAATGCTCCTTCTGTGTTTATTTTCTTGATGGATGCCTTTGTACAAGTCTAACTCTATAGATGAGTGAACTCTGTACAAGTTTTGAGAGTTTAAGTGTAATCACAATGAGAGAATTTTAAGTAGGAACATTTATATGTGTAAAGTGACGAAGTGAAGCCAAAAACAAGTGCAATCCCGACGGTCAATGTTTTGATCAGATTTCCCTCTACAGTGTAAAGTTTTGAGAAACTAAGAACTCATTTTTTAAGATGTAAGGTAAGCTACATATGGCTAAAAGTATTGGAATAAATGGGTTCTATTTTTGGATAACCATACATTAGAAGTTGTAGGTGTCAAAGTTGACTATATAGAAGAATAGTTTCAAACATAGGTAGATTGTTTGGATCATATCTCAAGATCTACTGAATCTTTTGAGATGCTTTAACTTAGAGAAGGTGTGGAACCTTTTGATGACATCTTGTACAAAGTTTCATTAGAAAATTTACACATTTGATCAGCTAATGAGTGGATTAAGTGTCGTAGACATTTTTGAGTAATCAGTTTCTTCACAATTACTTCAAAGTTTGATAATTTGGCATTGATCTTCCAAAATTGGTTGAGGTTTTGAGTTGTTCTTGATATAGAGGTGCTCTAACATCAAGGATAACTTGTTCTTTTGGAGATGAATGCTCTCCATCATTATGCCTTCATATCAATATTGCCTTTACGATTAACATTGCTTCTCACTATCCATAGAAATTTCTTATGTTCTGGCTATTAAATTTCTTCAAAGCATCTATTTCAAGGCTCTCTTTTTCTTGTTTTTTATGAAGATCACGCATAAAGGAATATCTTCCCGTTCTTTCTTTACATCATCCTTATTTAGAAGAGGGCTGAAGATGCTGATGCAAATGTATGCATTTCTAGAGCAACGAGGTCTATTTTCTTCCCTATCTTGTCTATCATTATCTCTCTCTCTCTATCTATCTTTATTTATTTTTTTCTCTCTTCCTTTCTTTCTTTCCTTATTTATTTCTTTATCTAATAACTTATATATATATATATATATATATATATATATATATATATATATATATATATATATATATATAGGTGAACTAATTTTAAGTTTACTATACATGTATATACAAGTCTTCGTCTTCTAACCATATACTTATCTTCAAGCCTTAGAATTTGATCTTTTCTTTATTATTTTACTTCAATACTTTGTTAAATCATCAAATGTTGATTGTTCTGTACCAACAACTCCCCCTCAATCATCAATTGTGATTTTCTCCATCTTCTTTATATATGTATGACTTCAATTTCTTTATCAATCACTTTCTCTCTCAAGAAATGATACTGAATCTCAATATGTTTAGTCTTGGTATGAAATACATGGTTAGCAGCAAGATACAATGAACTCATATTATCTCCATGAATAGTGGGTGTACTCTAAATGATGTTAAAACTCTTCATGAGAGTCTTCAACCATATAGTCTCCTTTGCAGCTTCAACCATACCTTTATACTCAACATCTTTGGATGATAACACAACTTTATGTTGCTTCTTAGAACACTAAGAGATTAACTTATCTCCCACATAACATAGATACCCATAGGTCGATATCCTATCATCAAGATTACATGCCCAATCTGTATCACTATATATCTTGATGTTTGTATCTGATGTGAATCCATAACGCAAACCTTCTTTGAGTGTACCCTTAATGTACCTTAGCACCTTTTGTCCTGCAATCCAATGTTCTTTCCCAAGACAATGCATGAATTGAGACAACACTTCAATTGCATATGACAAATCAAGCCTAGTTAATGTAGCATAGATTAAACTACCAACCAGACTTTGATATAGCTTCATATCCTTGAATTCTTCTCCTCCATATCTGCGTAATTTATGATTCACCTCCATTGGAGTAGGTACTACCTTGCAATCTTCCATTTTAAACTTGATTAGCAAGTTCTTCAAATACCTTTCTTGAGTTACATACACTCCATGTTGAGTATATGAAATCTCCATGCCCAAGAAATATGACAAGTCTCCCAAGTCACTGATCTTGAAATCTTTCTCCATTTGCTTCTTAAGACTTTGTATGCCCTTCTCATCTATTCCTATAAGAATTATGTCATCAACATATATGCACATGTAAATGAACCCATCATCACTTGGTTTAACAAGCAAGCTACTATCTGCTTTAGACACTTGGAAACCAAACTCCTTCAAGAATTTCACAAGTGTATAATTCCATGCCCTTGGGGCCTACTTCAAACCACATACATGATGGAGAGTGTTAATCTCCAAAAGAACAAGTTGTACTTGAATTTAGAACTCCTCTATATCAAGAACAACTTCTGACTCCACTTAATTTAGAAAACAATCACCAAATTATCAGAATTTTGGCTAACTGTTGAAAACTGAAACGTCCTGGAAAGTGTGCTGCAGATTAATCACTCATTGACTAATCAATCCTGTAAAGTTTTTAACAAAACTTTGCACAATGCTTCGCCTTAAGGTTGCGCAACTATTCCAAGTTAAAATTCTCAAAATGATTGAGCATACTGTGAGAAATGTGTGAAACACTTTACCTATGTCTGAAACAGCTTCTTTGCAATGGCGACTTTGACACCTGTAATTTCTTAACACTGGTTCTCCCAAAGTAAATCCCGTTTGATCAAGATCTTTTAGCCATAGATGGCTTACCTTTCAACTTAGATTTTGAGCCCTCACTTGTGTAAAACTTTACACTATGCACTGAGCAATGTTCATTTCTCTGAACATGAAATCTGCGCCAATTTTTACGACTCTCAGAACATCTTCACATATGAATGTTCCTAAACTAAATTCTCTCAGCCTGATTGCAATTAGCCTCTCAAATTCTAGTCATAGATAGATTAGCTATTGACTTAGATACGTGCAAAAGGATTCCTCAAAAGATTAAACACAGAAGGAGAATGGGAGAGAAGATCGACGCGCCATTTCTGAACTTTTCACTTATCTATTTTCTTCATACATCTGATGGTTGATTTGTACAATGTACATCAACTAACTCATCTCAACTGTCTTCTCTATATTTCTTACTACTACAAACATGTACTTTAATATATATACAAGTCCTAACTCGTAACTACTTCAAGTATATTGAAGTATCTTAAAAGAACTAATGTACATTTGATTAAAGAGTTTTACTATCTGATTCTTTCCTTCAATTCATGACATTGATCTTCAATCTTCTCTTCATGTATTTACTTCTGCCCTTTGTATAATCACAATTTGTTGGTTGTCTTGCTCCAACAGCTCCCCCTCAATCATCAATTGTGATTATCTGCAACCTTTTTATTCCTGCCATATCTTTGAACTTCTGTAACTTTGGTCCATCTAAACTTTTTGTCATCAGATCTGCAAGTTGATCTTTTGTAGGAGTGTGTATGACTTCAATTTCCTTATCAATGACCTTCTCTCTTAGAAAATGATATTTTATTTCAATATGCTTAGTTCTAGCATGAAACACAGGATTAGCTGCCAAGTATAGAGAACTCATATTGTCTCCATAAATGATAGGAGTACTTTGAATCACATCAAAACTCTTCATAAGTGTCTTTAGCCATATTACCTCCTTTGCAGCTTCCACCATACCTTTGTATTCTGCTTCTGTAGATGATAAAGCAACTGTATGTTGCTTCTTAGAACACCATGAAATCAATTTGTCTCCTACACAACACAAATATCCATGTGTTGATCTTCTATCATCCACATTACCTACCCAATCTGCATCACTATATATCTTCACTCTTGTATCAGAAGTAAATCCATAGTACAACCCTTCTCTGAGTGTACCCTTGATGTACCTAAGTACTCTTTGTCCTGCAATCCAATGTTCCTTTCTAGGACAATGCATAAATTGTGAAAGCACACCAACTGCATATGACAAGTCAGGCCTTGTTAATGTAGCATAAATCAAGCTACCAACCAAACTTTGATAGAGCTTCATGTCTCTAAATTCTTCTCCTCCAAATCTAGACAATTTATGGTTCACTTCCAAAGGTGTAGGTGCAACCCTGCAATCTTCCATTTTAAATTTGGTTAGCAAATTTTTAAGATACCTTTCTTGGGTCACATATACTCCATGTTGAGTATAAGAAATCTCCATTCCCAAGAAGAATGATAAGTTCCCCAAATCACTGATTTTGAACTCTTTCTCCATCTGCTTCTTGATCATTTGTATTCCTTTATCATCTGTTCCTGTAAGTATTATGTCATCAACATAAATACAAACATAAATGAATCCATCTTCACTTGCTTTGACTAGCAAGCTACTATCTGCCTTTGATGCTTGAAATCCAAGATCATTCAAGAACTTTACAAGTCTATAATTCCATGCCCTTGGGGCCTGCTTTAATCCATACAAAGCTCTCTTGAGCTTACACACATAATTTGGATTCACTTGATCTTTGAATCCATCTGGTTGCTCCATGTAAACTTCATCTGAAATGTAACCATTCAAAAAAGCATTTTTAACATCTAATTGAGATAGCTTCCAACCTTTGCAAGCAGCAATTGCTATGAGAGTTTTGATGGTTGTCATTTTTGCCACAGGACTATAGGTCTCATCATAGTCCACTCCATATGTCTGTGCATACCCTTTCACAACAAGTCTGGCTTTGTACCTAGACATACTTCCATCTGCAAATCTTTTTGTTTTGTAAACCCACTTACATCCAATAATTTTCTGGCTATTAGGTTTAGGAACCAGATCCCAAGTCTGATTCTCTATCAATGCATCATACTCCTCTTGCATGGCTTCTTCCCAATTTCTCTTGCCTTTGGCTTCATCATATGTAGATGGATCTTCATCTGCTTTTACCAAATAAGCATAATCTTTAGTAGTTAAGAATGAGGTGTCATAGCTATACCTTGTAGGTTGCCATTTGTGCCTAGATGACCTCCTAACTTCTGCACTTTTTGAAGTCTCTGGTTCATCACATTCTGGATCAAACCTTGGCCTCTCTTCAACTTCAACCTGTACTTCATTATTCTCATTTTCATCAAGTAGTTGAATCTTTGCTTTACCTTTCCTTTGATCCACTACTTCTTCAACATCTGCATGTACATTATATTTACCTGCATACCAAGTACCTTGCTCATCAAATGTAACATCCTTGGATACAAGGAATTGCTTTGTGGATGGACTCCACAACCTGTATCCCATTTTCTTATCATCATAACCAATGAATACATACTTTTCTGCCTTAGACTCCAACTTATGCCTCAATTGAGATGGCACATATGCATATGCCAAACATCCAAATATTCTGCAATGATCCAAGGTAGGTCTCTTACCCCACCAAGCTTCATATGGTGTCATACCTTGCAAAGCTTTACAAGGCAATCTATTAACCAAATAAGTAGCCGTATTTACAACCTCTGCCCACAAATAATTTGGGCAATTCTTCTCTTTCATCATGGACCTTGCAAACTCAACAAGAGTCCTATTTCTTCTTTCTGCTACCCCATTTTGTTGAGGAGAGTACCTGCAAGTAACTTCTCTCTTTATACCTGCATTCCACAAGTAATCATTGAATTCATTTGAAAAATACTCTCCCCCTCCATCTGACCTTAGTCTCTTCAATTTTTGACCTGTAATTCTTTCTGCATATGCATGATAATGTTTAAATGTATTAAACACTTCTGATTTTTCTTTAATCACATAAATTGTGATCCATCTGGTAGCATCATCAACATATATGACATAATATCTTGAACCATTTATACTAAAGTCCTTTGAAGGACCCCACACATCTGTATGCACCAACTCAAGTCTTTCTGAATACATAAACCCATGCTTGGAATAGGATTGCTTATGAGCCTTACCTAATTGACATGCCTCACATTTGTATGTCATGTGTTGACCTGCAATGCTAGGCAACCCAAGCACTGAATCATTATTAATCATGTCTTTGATACCTCTTTCATTGAAGTGTCCAAGTCTTTTATGCCAAAGATCCAATTCAGATACCTTCTGCTCTCCATATGTGAACATAGCATGTCCAACATTTCCTTGTACCTTCAATGTGAAGAGCCTTCCTTCTTTCTTTCCTGTAACAACCTGTTTATACCCTTGACTAGGGTCTTCAACATAGACTCTATCATTGTTGAATCTTACCTCATATCCTTTTTCCACAATTTGACCTACACTGATCAAATTCTTTGGAATTGTGGGAACATAAAGAACCTTACTCAGAAGAGTGCTCCCATCTTTAGCCTTGACTGAACCAATTGACTTTACCTTATGCTTTGTATTATCACCTGTCTGAATTGTGTGGTTAATTGCATTATGATCTAGATCAGTCATCAAAGCAATATTTCCACTTAAATGATTACTACATCCTGAATCAATGTAGAACACTCTCATGTCCTCATGTGAGGTTTCATATGTTGCATTCATAATGAGAGTCGAATCCTCCTTCTGATCTGATGCATAGTTATAGTAGGTATTATTATAGGATTGATTTTGGAAGCTTCTTCCTCCACCTCTTCCAAAAGAATTCCTACCACCTCTACCTCTGAAATTTCCTCTCTGAAATCTAGCACCTCTTGCTCTTTGATTAAAGTTCTGATAATTACCATTGTTCTGATTATTGTGCCAACAATCATGAGATAGATGATTGGTCTTACCACATATCCAACAAGCTCTTGCATTATCTTTGTTGTTTCTGCCTCTTCCTCTACTTCTGCCATTTCCTTTCCCTCTTATGAAATTTGCTTGGTTTGAGGTACCTTCTTCTTCACCTGATTGTTGCTTTCCTTTGTTAGCTTTCTTCTTGTCTTTAGAGTACATTGCATGACCTGCACTCTTATCAACATCTCCTTTGACATCATTCTCAAAAGTTAGCATATGACCTAACAATGGATTCAAATCAGGAGTGAAGTGATCTAATGAAAGTTCTGTAGACAAAATAAAAGGTTTCCACTTCTCATCTCCTCTTAGCCCTGTGAGAATTTGTCTTACCAATTTAACTTCTTCAATATCTTCATCCACTGCACCTAGAGAATCTGCAATGTCCTTCATCTTTGTCACATAATCAGAGATTGACTGTGAGGCCTTCTTTTTGAAAGTAGTAAATTCTGCCCATAGTGAAGCCTTCCTTGATTTGGTTGTGTTTTGGAAATGCTCTTCCAAAGCATTCCAAATGTCACTTGCACTTTCAAGTCCTCTAATGTGAGGAAGCAAATAGTCATTGACTGCCATGTAGATTATGCTCCTTGCTTGAGCATCCTTCTTCATCCAATTCTTTAAATCTGACAATTCTTCCCTAGTTGGAACACTAGGATCTCTGAATTGAGGCTTCTCTTCTTCACCTGTAATGTATGCTATCAAATCTTTGCTCATCAGATGAGCTTCCATTCTCATAGACCAAGCTGGATAGTTCTCTCTATCCAACTTTTCAATTTGGAGACTATCTCCCATTGTTTCTTTACCTGTATTGCCAATTCTTTAATCTTTATGAGAAATAAATGTACCTTGACTTTGAATCTACTTCTTCTGATCCTTTTGATGGCTTCAATATGTCTACCTTCAAGTTTTCTTCAACCTTTATCCCTTTGCACCTTCGAGATGTGAAGATTTGTGTTTCTGCAGTAGTCGGAGTCTTCTTCACTTCAATTTTGACATATCCTGCTCTGATACCACTGATGGAGAGTGTTAATCTCCAAAAGAACAAGTTGTACTTGAATTTAGAACTCCTCTATATCAAGAACAACTTCTGACTCCACTTAATTTAGAAAACAATCACCAAATTATCAGAATTTTGGCTAACTGTTGAAAACTGAAACTTCCTGGAAAGTCTGCTGCAGATTAATCACTCATTGACTAATCAATCTTGTAAAGCTTTTAACAAAACTTTGCACAATGCTTCGCCTTAAGGTTGCGCAACTATTCCAAGTTAAAATTCTCAAAATGATTGAGCATACTGTGAGAAATGTGTGAAACACTTTACCTATGTCTGAAACAGCTTCTTTGCAATGGCGACTTTGACACCTGTAATTTCTTAACACTGGTTCTCCCAAAGTAAATCCCGTTTGATCAAGATCTTTTAGCCATAGATGGCTTACCTTTCAACTTAGATTTTGAGCCCTCACTTGTGTAAAACTTTACACTGTGCACTGAGCAATGTTCATTTCTCTGAACATGAAATCTGCGCCAATTTTTACGACTCTTAGAACATCTTCACATATGAATGTTCCTAAACTAAATTCTCTCAGCCTGATTGCAATTAGCCTCTCAAATTCTAGTCATAGATAGATTAGCTATTGACTTAGATACGTGCAAAAGGATTCCTCAAAAGATTAAACACAGAAGGAGAATGGGAGAGAAGATCGACGCACCATTTCTGAACTTTTCATTTATCTATTTTCTTCATACATCTGATGGTTGATTTGTACAATGTACATCAACTAACTCATCTCAACTCTCTTCTCTATATTTCTTACTACTACAAACATGTACTTTAATATATATACAAGTCCTAACTCGTAACTACTTCAAGTATATTGAAGTATCTTAAAAGAACTAATGTACATTTGATTAAAGAGTTTTACTATCTGATTCTTTCCTTCAATTCATGACATTGATCTTCAATCTTCTCTTCATGTATTTACTTCTGCCCTTTGTATAATCACAATTTGTTGATTGTCTTGCTCCAACAATACAAAGCTCTCTTGAGCTTACATACATACTCTAGATACCTTTTATCCTTGAAACCTTTTGGTTGCTCCATGAAAACATCATCTAAGATATAACCATTTAGAAAAGCATTCTTCACATCTAATTGACATATCTTCCAACCTTTACATGCAGCAATAGCTATGATAGTCCTTATAGTTTTCATCCTTGCGACAGGACTATAAGTCTCATCATAATCTATTCCATATGTCTAAGCATACCCTTTCACAACAAGTGTAACTTTATATCTAGACACACTTTCATCTACATACCTCTTTGTCTTTGTAGACCCATTTGCATTCAATGATGTTCTGACTATTTGGTTTAGGAACCAAATCCCATGTCTCATTCTCCATTAATGCATCATACTCCTCCTGCATAGCTTTCTCCCAATTTTCCTTGCCTTTTGCCTCTTCATATGTAGAAGGGTCTTCCTCTGCTTTCACCATATAAGCATACTCTTTAGTGGTCAAAAAAGAAGTATTATAGCTATACCTTGTAGGTTGCCATTTATGCCTTGATGATCTTCTGAGTTCTCCACTTCTTGAAGTTTCTGGTTCACCACATTGTGGATCAAACCTTGGCATTTCTTCAACTTCAATTGGTGCTTCATTGTTCTCTTCTTCATCAAATATTTGAACCTTTCATTTATCTTTCTTCTGGTTTAATGTTTCTTCATCACTTGTATGAATATTATTTGTACCTGCATACCAAGTACCTTGCTCATGAAATGTAACATCCTTTGACACAAGAAATTGGTTTCAATTTATGCCTCAACTGAGATGGCACATATGCATGACAAACATCCAAACACTTTGCAATGATGTAAGGTAGGTCTCTTACCCCACCAAGCTTCATATGGTGTCATACCCTACAAAGCTTTACATGATAGCCTATTAACCAAGTATGTGGCTGTATTTATAGCCTCAGTCCACAAATAATTAGGTCAATTTTTCTGCTTCATCATTGACCTTGCAAACTCAACAAGAGTTCTATTTCTCCTTTCTTCTACACCATTTTGTTGAGGAGAATACCTGCAAGTAACTTCCCTTTTTATACCTGCATTCCACAAATAATCACTAAACTCATTAGAGAATTTAGTTTCTTCAATTTTTACCCTGTGATTCTCTTTACATACACATGATAATTTTTAAATGTATTGAACATCTATGATTTATCTTTGATCACATATATGATGATCCACCTGGTAGTATCATCAACATAAATCACATAATATCTTGAACTATTAATGCTAAAGTCCTTTGATGGTCCCCATACACCTGTATGCACCAACTCAAGCTTCTCTGAATACATGAAACCATGCTTATTATATGATTTCTTATGAGCCTTACCTAATTGAGATGCCTCACATTTGTATGTCACGTGTTGACCTACAACATTAGGTAGTCAAAGCACTCAACCATTGTTAATCATATCCTTAATACCTCTTTCATTGAATTGTCTAAGGCTTTTATGCCAAAGATCTAACTCAGAGATCTTATGTCCTCCATAAGTGAACAAGGCATGACCAACATCGCCTTAAATCTTTAATGTGAAGAGCCTTCCTTCTTTCTTCCCTGAAACAATTTTGTTATACCCATTGCTAGGTTCTTCCACAAAAACTCCATCATTAGTGAACCTTACTTCATATCCTTTTTCTACAATTTTCCCTACACTTATGAGATACTTTGGGATTGTAGGAACATACAAAACCTTAGTCAGAAGAGTGGTTCCATACTTGTCCTTTACTGATCCAATGGACTTCACATTATGATTTGTGTTATCACCTATTTGAACTACATAATTACTCACCTTATTCTTCAAATCAGTCATTAAAGCTATGTTTCCACTCAGACTCTTTGATCTTCACTTTGTCTTTCACAAGTTGCATTCAGAATTAAGGTTGAATCCTCCTTCTGATCTAAAGCATAGTTGTAGTAGGTATTATTGTAGGATTGACTTTGAAAGCTTGTACCTGCATTTCTTCCAAAGAAACCTCTACTACCTCTACCTCTGAAATTACCTCTCTGATTTCTATTACCTCTTCCTCTTGAATTAAAGTTTTGATTGTATCCTCCATCATTTTGATTATTATGCAAACATTTATGAGCTAAATGATTAGTCTTACCACAAATCCAACAAGCTTTGACACCATCTTTATTGCTTCTTCCTCTTCCTCTTCCTTTGCCATCACCTCTTCCTCTTAGGAAGTTAACTTGGCTAGTAGTGCCTTCTTCTTCATTCAATTGTTGCTTGTCTTTGTTAATCTTCTTCTTGTCCTTTGAATACATTGCTTGACCTGTAATTTTATCCACATGACCTTTCACATCATGTTCAAAGGTTAGCATGTGTCCTAGCAATCGTTTCAAATTAGGAGTGAAATGATCTAGTGACAATGCAGTGGATAGAATGAATGGCTTCCACTTCTCATCTCCTCTCAAACCTGTGAGAATTTGTCTTAATAGTTTATCCTCTTCAATATCTTCATCAACTGCTCCTAATGCATGTGCAATGTCCTTCATCTTTGCTACATAATCAGAAATGGATTAAGAATCCTTCTTCTTAAATGTGGTGAACTCTGCCCATAAAGATGCCTTCCTTGACTTTGTAGTGTTTTGGAAATGCTCCTCCTAAGAATTCCATATGTCACTTGCACTTTCAAGTCCTCTAATGTGAGGTAGCAAGTAATCATTGACTCCCATGTAGATAATGCTTCTTGCTTGAGCATCCTTCTTCATCCGTGTCCTCAAATTTGAGAGCTCTTCGTTAGTTGGAACACTAGGATCTCTAAACTCTAGTTTTTCGTCTTCACCTCTGATGTATCCTATCAAGTCGTTGCTCATAAGATGAGCTTCCATCCTCATAGACCAAGTAGGATAGTTTTCTCTATCCAATTTCTCTATCTAAAGAGAATCTCCCATCCTTTCTTCACCTGTGCAATAAGTTCTTCAAGCTTTGTGAATAGTGGATGTACCTTTACTTTGAATATAATTCCTTTTGATCTTATTGATAGCTTCATGCCTCCTTCTCTAGCTTTTAATTCAAAATTTCACCTTTTGAATCTTCAAAGGTCGAATTCTATATAACTGCAACAGTTGGGGTCCTTCTTTCTTCAATTCTGATGACCCTTGCTCTGATACCATTGATGGTTAGTGTTAATCTCCAAAAGAAGAAGTTATCCTTGATGTTAGAGCACCTTTATATCAAGCAAAACGCAAAACCTCAACCAATTTTGGAAGATCAATGCCAAATTATCAAACTTTGAACTAATTGTGAAGAAACTGATTACTCAGA
The DNA here is from genome assembly GCA_020310875.1 of Ceratopteris richardii. Classification (NCBI taxonomy): domain Eukaryota; kingdom Viridiplantae; phylum Streptophyta; class Polypodiopsida; order Polypodiales; family Pteridaceae; genus Ceratopteris; species Ceratopteris richardii. The sequence goes on along the minus strand of CM035436.1, from coordinate 51,802,909 downwards.
AAAGTCTACTACACTTAATCCACTCATTAACTGATCAAATGTGTTGAATGAAACTATACACAAGATGTTGTCCAAAGGTTGCACACCTTCTCCAAGTTAAAAATTCTCAAACGATTTAGTATATCTTGAGATATGATCGAAACAATCTACTTATGTTTGAAACTATTCTTCTATATAGTTGATTTTTACACCTGCAACTTCTAATGCAAGGATCTCCTAAAGTAGACCCTGTTTATTCAAATGCTTTTAGCCATAGGTAGCTTACATTTCAGCTTGAAGAATGAGTGCTTCGTTGCTCAAAAGTTTACATTGTGGAGGGATATGTCATCAAAACATTGACCACCAGGATTGCGCTTGTTCTTGTCAACACTTCTTCACTTTACACATATAAATACTCCTACTTAAAATTCTCTCATCGTGATTACAAATAAACTCTCAAAAACTATATAGAGGTCACTCAACTATAGAATTAGACTTGTACAAAAGTATTCATCAAGACAATCAACACAGAAGGAGCACTGAACAAAAGATAGAGGTGCAACTTTCTTCTATTCATGAAAAATTACATCTGAGTGACACATTAAGTTCTTCTCACTTTCTAAAGTCTCTAATGACTTCTAAAACTTGTCACTCATCATCTCATGTATGTCCAGACACTATACTTGTATGTATAAGCATATATGTACAAACTTGTTACCATAACAAAAGTATAGGTGAACTAATTTTAAGTTTAATGTACATGTAGATACAAGTCTTCATCTTCTCACCATATACTTATCTTCAAGCCTCAGAATTTGATCTTTGCTTTATTGTTTGACTTCAATCCTTTGTTAAATCATCAATTGTTGATTGTTCTCTACCAACACATAAGAATGAACGTATGTGCAAAAAGACTCGAAAGCACACACACACACACGTACCAAATTGTGTATGCGTATGGAGTGAAAGAGATATGTGTGTGTTTATTTTCCTGTCCTGCACCTTCTTTTCATCAATCAAAGGTTTACCTCTCTTCCGTTTTCTATTCCTGCACGAAATCGGAAGTAATCACATACATTCATCGGGTACTCGAGAAATAGACCAACATATGTATATGCCCGTTGAATAAAAATGGAAATGCTTTTGTCGTCTCCTCTCTCTCTCTCTCTCTCTCTATATATATATATATATATATATATATATATATATATTATATATATATATATATATATATATATATATATATATATATATATATATATATATATATATATATATATGCTACAAGCTCACCATGACGGATCTTTCAATATCTTCGGCTTTTGAATCATATTATCTCAAACAATTTGAAAAACTTACAATGAAGAGAAACGACACAGCATGAAACTGTATACATAAATTTTTCAATAATACCTCTCTTCCTTGAAAGTCTATACATAAATTTGTCAAAAGTATGGCTTAATCACCCCTCAATTGTAAAACACGTTATGTTTCTATTGGTTGATTAGTAATCTATTGCTCTTTTAACTCAAGCAGCTCATATAAAATTTGGAATTTCCCGTTGGATTTGGTAGTAGTTCTTAAATACGTACTTACTTAGATAAACATATGGAATTTTTTTCCTCGCATGTTGATAAAAGGTATGTTAGTGAATAAATACATGCACACATAAATACATGTGAATAAAAGGAATGTTAGTGAATAAATACTTTTGATCATCGCACGTAGAATCTCACTCCCGTTTCTCAAGTTAAACACTCTTTCCATAAAAAACGTTTGTCACATTCCCATTGACTGTGTTCACATAACCTCCATTGCTCTTTGGTGAAATATAGTACCAGCCTAAATTTACGTACGGAGCTTATTAAGTATAAATTATTTATCGTTAATATATGCCAACAAAATCTTACATTTCTATATTGCTGTCTTTCGCATTTCTATATTCTTTTATGGTGTTCTCCACGTATATTGCGAGAGTAATATAATTAACTATGTATAAGCTGGATTATGGAGATAGATGGTAGAATTATAATATTATCAATAATACATAGTTTTATACATTTCGTATTTGATTCTTATCAGTTCCTTTTTGAAAATATTAATGATTGTACTAATATAATATTTTATAAACTGACCATTTTAAGGTAAATGTAATGCTTTTACTGTTCATTTTGGGCAGATGTCTCGGAAATACAACATCTACGAGCTGTAAGTTTTAACAACATTTTGCTACTATTTGTCTCTGCGCACAGCCTTAACTCTGGCCGTATGTATGTATGTATGTATGTATGTATGTATGTATATATATATATATATATATATATATATATATATATATATATATATATATATATATATATATATATATATATATATATATATATATATATATATATATATATATATAAAATAGAATTCATTATTAAGTTATTTGAATAAATTGATGTAATAAAGATAATGTATTAGAAGAGAAAATATATTGGGACTAAATGACCTTCAACTAGACTGGAATGAACATTTGAAGGCCGGGAGAGTAGGCTAAGGCCGAGCTTCCGTTTATTTAAAAAGAAAAAAAAATTGAAGGCAGGTTTTTTTAACCAATAACATTTCTGGAATGCCGTTAGTAAAGTACCTCAAAATGAGGTAGATTCATAATTGTTTCTGAGCCGAAATTAAACTATCGAAGTTTTTGTTATTTTCCCCAATGAGAGGTATTAATGTAAAACCTTATATTGAAGAGAAACAATAGTATAGATAAAATTGTTTCTCTATCTATGTAACCTTATTTTCACATTGTTCGTGAAGGTTATATAGATAGAGATATATACACATGTTCAAAGAAGTTTATCAAGCCATGCACTAGCATCTTATGGAAATTGATTGTTTTCACATTGATCAGGATGAATAAAAATGGAAATACTTAACAAACATGTATGTCCTCTCTCTCTCTCTCTCTCTCTCTCTATATATATATATATATATATATATATATATGTGTGTGTGTATGTGTGTGTGTTTATGTGTGTATACGTATGTGGGTACAAGTCCACCATGACGGATCTTTCGAAATCTGCGGCACTTGTACCATATTATGTAAAATAATTGTAAAAACATATCATGAATAGAGCTTAAAATATATCCTTGGATCTGACGGACGGCATTTCATATAACTAAGCATACGGAGAACGGAAAATAAGCATCTTTATCAAAATAGGATAGACAAATTGAGCAAGAATCTACATTCAGATATAGTCTACTCCAAAAGATTGAAATCACATCACAAAATCAAAAACTTTTATAATTGCTCAATAGGTCTACCAAAAGAGAGCATTAGAAGAAAAATCATATTAGCACATTTTCATAATAAAAAAGAAAGCACACTCTTATAATTTTATTTCTATTAATTTATTCATATTTGTCTTATTTTCCTTTTTGTTTTCTTTTAATTACCCATATAATTCTTATGATTTTCCTTTTATTATTTATATTCTTTTCTGAATTCCTAATTTTTTTTAGTTAATCAATACACTACTTTCATTTTATTTTTCCTTTATTATTTTTTTCTATTTTTTTCTTCATACTTTTTTCCCATGTTTTAATATTTAGGTTTTTATTTAATTTGTTTTATATATCCTTAGGTTTTTATGTAGTATATTTTAACTCAATACATAATAAAACAAAACATCAGAAAAGAGACAAGTTCGAATATCATTTAGCACTTCACTTAACTACTCTCTCTCACTCTTCTTCACTATCTATCCCTCTCTCTCTCTCTCTCTATTTTTGCCCCTCTATTATCTAACTTCTCCAAGATTTAGCACCACAGATAGCATAGGCAATGAAAGAAAATATTCAAAATAGTTTGATTGAATAACATGTGCGCAATTCCACATGGAGAGGAACAATACGACCAAATCTTCCAAAAACAAATTTGCATCAACATATACACAAAAGATTAGACATTTGGAGGCGCACAATAAGTGCTATTTTTTATTGGCTCTCTTCAAGATTTACTTCAACAAATCGATACTTATTCATTCATTCTCTTCTTCATATTGAATGCCTTGAATGAATAACAATGCCATGGAATGATAATCAATGAAATCTACCCTTCAAGTTTTAGCACACCTATCTATTCTATCAACACAAGGATAAAGATATCTATGATTTTCATTGTCTGAGGACCTTCTTCATGCATCCTCCACCAACTCTACATAGGCATTATGTTCTCCTTGACTCTAGTTTTTCTTTTCCTCCACATCACTCCATCTATCCAAAGCAATTATATATACCCAAAATTTGTGCTACTCTCTTCTATCTCATCTTGAGCCGCTATATCTTTTATCTTTTGCCAATTGACTCCCTTCCATTAATCTCAGAGTAAGGTCAAAACAAAAACAAGTTGAGCCTCTTCTTTCCTCTAATCAGCCTTCTATGTCCTCCTCTTTCTCCCTCTCTCTCTCTATATATCCATCCATTTCCTTCTCTGCCTCAATGTCTCTTGTCTACTTCAACCATCCTTCTTCGTCTCACTCTCCCCCCCCCCCCCCCCCCCCCCCCCCCTTCTTGATGGAACATCAAGCTTACACTGTGCTTGAGGTGGATTAACTCTACATAAAAAGTTCATCATTTGAATTGTGTCAAAGTTTCCCATTGAAGAGCTTTTTATTTGTGCTCATTTTTTTGGTATTTTTCATAAGGATTCTTTATGGATCATTTACCAATGTAAAAGCCTAGATATTTACACTTGTAAAAGGAGAAAGGAAGAGAGCTCAAATTCCACAAATTTGAGGTTTTTGATCTTGAAAATTAACCAATCAATCAATGAATCACCAAAAGTAGATCACATTAGATCTTCACTTTTCCTTGATTGTAGGAAAGTGATTTGATTCTCTTCAACAAAATATTGTTCCTTGATTCAAATTAAAAACTCACTTGCAAAAGTTTGGGAAAAGTTCAAGATGCTCTATAAAGACCCAAAATCTCTTGTACATTACATTGAAGGAATATACATACATGTTGGGTTATCATTCTGTTGCTCCTTCACTTCTCTACACCATCTTCTTCAACAATGATGAACTTGCAGAGGTCACTGCTCTCTCTACAGAGCTTTGAATCAGATGAATGATAATTCATTGGAAACATATAACTCTCTAGTTTTTGGTGGTCAAATTTATAGAGCATTTGGTTTAGTACAATGCTGAGACTAAAAACACATTTTTCTTGACCCCTAGTACATACAAAGCATATGATAATGTTAAAGAATTACCATCAATCGTAGTCAGAATAATCTTATGAGATCCCATTACAAGATAAGAGGAGTTCTTAGCACATGTGATAGTATTCCCTCTAGTGGTAGCTCAAGTGAAGTGAAGAAATTGCCTTGTGAGGTAATCTATTTGGTTGCCCCACTATCAAAGTATAAAACATTTGAGTCTACTACATACATACACTACTCATGAGAAGATGGGTCATAGCTACATACAGTATTTAATACCCATTCGTCATTCTAAACAAGGTAAGTAGACTTTGTTTTGGGCACAGAGACATCTACAACAACTATTTCAAGCTCTATCTTCTTTGCCTCTTTTGTAGCCACGTTTGGACAACTCTTTATGACATGATCATTTCCCTTAGATTATTTGCCAAACTCTTTCTGCTTTTCTTTTTTCTTTCGTCTTTGTCTTCCTTCTTTGACTCTATAGCAATTGTAGATTTTCCCTTACTAGTAGATGTGATCCATTTGTCTTTGCCATTCTATATAGCTAGGATAGCTTGATCAACAATACAAATAATTGACCTATTCTACCTAGATTGATCTTCATAAAAAAAAAGAGACTAACTCCTCAAAGGTTAAGGCATTTGGATTTCCTTTCATCATCAATCCAAGAGTAGAAGAAAAATTTTGGTATGAATCTAGAAAACCATTAAGAGCAGTTTGCATAAGTGAACTATCTCACAAGACTTCATTAGTAGAAATCAACTACTCTTTCAAATCTTTGAACTTTGTAATCAAATTTTCCATAGAATCTCCTTCATTCATATGCTCACTCTCTAATTTTTGTTTTGGAGGTAAGCAACACGAGGCTCATTTCTTAACTAGTATAAGGTGGTAGGTGTATCCCAACCATCTTTTGATATTTTGCAAGAGTGAATGTGAGGGATAATGGAACGTTTGATACAAGAATATATCAATGTATGTGCTTTAGCATTTCTACCATCCCAACAAAGTTTCTCTAGATTTGGTGCATCAAGAACCGCAAGACAAATAGGAATTTGAAGATTATCATCTTCAACATCATCTCCATCACCTTCAATAATTGTATTTGCAAGTATAATATGGAATTTCTCATCTGCTTACACAATATTCCATATACCTTTTTGTTGGTGCACGTCAACCATCAACTGATGTCTTGAATAAAGACTTGAAGTCAGAAGATGAAGAAAAGATCAACAAATGAAGTTGGAAGATAGGGCATATTCAGGAAATGAAGACTTGTATACATATGTGCATTAAACTTGTAGTTAGCTCACTTATACCTTTTGTTATGGTCATGAGCTTGTACATATAAGCCTATATATACAAGTAGAAAGTCAGGGAAAGTATGGGAGAGCATGAGATGAGAAGAATTAGAATTTTTAAGAGTCATTAGACACTTTAGAAGGGAAGAAGATCTCTCTCATCATTCAAATGTAAAGTTTTTCTGACTAGAAAGAAAAGTTGTGCCCGATATTTTGATGTGATCTCCTTCTGTGTTTGATTATTTTAGGAATCCTTTTGTAGATGTCTAATTCCATAGTTAATGATTCTATGGTTAAGATTTGAGATCTTAATTGTAAACAAGTTGAGAGAATTATGTGTAGGAACATTTGTATGTGAAGAAGTGATGAGTGTCTTCTAAAACATGCGCAATCTCGATGGTCAAAGAATTGATTAGATCTCAGTGCATAGTGCAAAGTTTTACACAAGTGAGGAGTCAAAATCTAAGTTGGAAGGTAAGAAATCTATAGGTAAAAGCATTTGATTAAACAGGTTGTAGTTTGGGAGAACCATGCATTAGAAGTTGTAGTTGTCAAAGTCGACTATACAAGAGGATAGTTTCAGACACAAGTGGATTGTTTGGATCAGTTCTCAAGATCTAATGAATCTTTTGAGAGAATTCAACTTGGAGAAGGTGCCCAAACATTACTCAACACCTCATACAAAGTTTCATTGAAAAAATTACACATTTGGTTAGTCAATGAGTGAGTTATGCACAACAAATTTTTGTGAGTAGTGACTCTCTTCACAGTTAGTGAAAATGTTGATAGTTTGGAATTGGTCTTCCAAAATTGATCAAGGTTTTGAGTTATTATTAATATAGAAGTGTTCTGACATCAAGGATAGCTTTTTCTTTTGGAGATTAACACTCTCCATCAGTGGTATCAGAGAAGGAATCATCAAAATAAAAGAAAGGAGGACCCCGACTGCTACAGTCATACAGAAATGAACATTTGAAGGTTCAAAAGGTGAAAGCTTAAAGGGAAATATTGAGAAGGAGGACTCAAGCTATCAGGAAGATCAAAAGAAACTTCACTTGAAGTAAATGTTGGGAAAGATGGATGGATGCTCCAAGAGACTGAGTAGGTACTGCTAAACCTGCTTTGTACCAGCCCTCTTTTGCTTGAGAGTTGATAAGTAGACCTTCTTAGCTTTCCAATAACACCAATAAATTCCCTATGTACTTTGGAAGTGATGTGTGTAATGATTGAACCAAAACAGATAACTTTGAAGTTCACAAACTCAAGAAAATCTATTTTTGTCTTGACACCTACTGACTGTTTTGCTCAGTGTGACCAACACAGTAGAACTTGATAAAATTCCTTCTAGGGGTATTTAGTTAGCTTAGTAAGCTACCATTTTCAAGTGGAATAATGCAAGAAGATAAACTATGCTAAGAGAAATCAATTCAGCAAGTTTAGCTATACCCCCGACTTTTTAGGACTGTAGCAGAAATTGACCAGAGTTCACTTCGACGCAGATTTCTTTGAAATGGCTAAATAGAATTACTTTAAACTTTGATAGCATGTAGATGAATTTGAGCTGAATCCAACAAGCTTTGAAGCACTTGATTTGGTGGAGAATTGACCGAGATATGCCCTTGACAAGTTGACAGACTTTTGAGTACACTAACAGAGAACTCAGAGATGAATGATATAAATGTATCTATTAATGAGCACTTGTATACAATCCCATTGGCATGAATAAAATTGCCTAATGGTGTAGAGAGGTGTAGGCTATAGTGTAGTCCTTACACACACTCAATCTCAGTAGAATGAGGCTCGAGAATTATCACACTTACCCGTGACTTTTCAAGTTCACTTTTTATATGAAGTGAGTGGAGATTTGAATTCAAATTCAAAATTTTGGCTTCCTATGATCAAGCTCCTAAAAGCTTGGAGATATTCTTTCAATCAAATAAACTACGTTTTCCACGACTCACTTTGGTAGGTGATTACAAAAGATTCCAAGTCAATTTGACTTTTACAATGAGGTAAAGTGGTAATTAACCACTAGCATATGTTCCTATGCTTCTTCATGTATGTGTAGACTTTAATGTATCCTTTGAGCCAAATGTATAGGCTTGTAAATTACACCAAAAGCTCCCCCTCAAGCCAAACATTTTGGCTTAAGTCTTCATCTTCAATCTTCAAGTATATCCTGCAATCCAATCATGGATTTGAGCCTGCAAAGTTTTGTTCCATCCAAAGATTTAGTCAACAAATCTGCACATTGCATGTTGGTTGATACATAGGTTAGTTGAATGTCCTTGCTTATCAACTTCTCTCTCACATAATGAGAATGGACCTCTATGTGTTTGGTCCTAGCATGATAGATAGGATTAGCTGCTAGGTGAAGAGAACATGTATTATCTCCAAAGATAATTGGAGACCTAGTATATAAGCCCAATTATGTATACAAAAGCTTAATCCAAATTGCTTCTTGTGTGGCATTAGCTAGTCTTCTATATTCTGCCTCTGTGGAAGACAAAGCAATAGTAGGTTGCTTCTTTGAAGACCATGAAATTGGTTTTTCACATGCAAAGGAAATGTATCCAGAAGTGCTCCTCCTATCATCCTTGCATCCTGCCCAATCTGCATTTCAATAAATTTTTATATCAATATCTGAAGTGTAAGGAAAATACAAACCATGGTTCTGTGTACCCTTGAGATACTTCAAGATTCTCTTGGCAGCCTCTAAGTGAGGTATCCTTGGCTTGTGTATAAATTGACTTAGCACACTTACACCATATGCAATATCGATTCTTGTAAGAGTAGCATAGTTCAAGCTACCCACCATACTTTGATAACCTATAATGTCCTTGACTTCATCACCTTCATGGGCACTTAGCTTTAGGTTTGCCTCCATTGGAGTGCTTGCTACTTTAGCATCCTGCAAGTGAAACTTCTTCAACATATCCTGTACCTACTTTTTCTGAGTAATGTATATCCCTGAATTAGTATAAACTAATTCAAGCCCTAGAAAATACTTCAATGAACCAAGATCATTGATCTTGAACTCCTTCATCATCTGGCTTTTGATATACCTGATTCCATTGACATCATTACCTGTAATGATGATGTCATCAACATAAACAAAGAGATAGATTACCTCTGAATTACTTCTCTTAATGAACAGAGAAGTGTCAGCCTTGCTCATGACAAAACCTTGGTCTTGGAGGTATGTAGTTAACCTATATTTCCATGCCCTAGGTTCCTGCTTCAATCCATATAAAGCCTTTTTTAATTTGCAAACATAAGTTACCTTCTTAGGGTCCTCATAGCCAGCAGGTTGTGACATATACACGTCTTCTGAAATCCATCCATTCAAGAAAGCATTCTTGACATCCAATTGGTACATGTTCTAATTCTTTGATGCAGCCACACTTAGCAACACTCTGATTGTTGGCATCTTGGCCACAGGAGAAAATGTCTCTTCATAGTCAATGCCTTGGGTTTGTGCAAAACCCTTGGCTACCAATCTAGCTTTGTACCTATTAATTGTTCCATCAGAATTTCTTTTCAACTTATAGATCCATCTGGATCCTATTACCTTCATAGAATCTTTCTTGGATACTAACTCCCATGTGTCACTCTCCTTGAGTGCTTCAATCTCCTCATCCATAGCTTCTTTCCATTCTGATTTGGTTATTGCTTCTTCATATGAACATGGTTCTTCATTTGACAAATCTTTGGCAAGATAAACTGAATGTTTAGTAACAAGAGATGTATCATACCCATATCTGATAGGTTTCTTGCTTTCTCTTTGAGATCTTCTGATTGATTGAGTTGAAGATTCAGGTATGTCTTCAAGCTTCTTTATCTTCATTTTGCCCTTGGACTTCCATGCCTTGAATTCTTCAAGATTGATAGTGTCTTCATCATCTGAACTTGAGGCTTCATTCTGAATAGGTTCCTCCTTTGCAAGTTTTGGAAATTCCTCTTCCAAATCATAGGGTAATTTGACCTTCCTGCATTCATTCTCATACCAAGAATCATTTTCATCAAAGATCACATCTCTGCTTACCATAAATCCCTTATTGGTAGGATTATAAAACCTGTAACCTTTTTGATTTAAATCATACCCAATGAAAATGCATTTTTCAGCCTTTGGGTCTAGCTTACCTCTTATCTGAGAAGGAATGTGCACATATGCTACACATCCAAATATTTTGTACTGATCTAATGATGGTCTCTTACCATGCCATGCTTCATAGGGTGTCATACCATCAAGTGACTTAGATGGTAACCTGTTTATGAGGTAAGTAGCAGTAGAAACACTCTCTGCCCAAAGATAGTTAGGTAACTTCTTCTCATTAAGCATAGATCTAGCTGTCTCAACAATTAACCTATTTCTTCTTTCAGCTACCCCATAGAATACCTTATGGTTATCTCTCTTTTGATACCTCTGTCCTGCAAGAAGTCTTCAAATTCATTGGAGAAGTACTCACCTCCTCCATTTGACCTTAGCCTCTTCAAATTCCTTCCTGTCTGGTTTTCAACTAATGCAAGATATTTCTTAAAACAATTAAATACTTCATCCTTGTGCTTCATGAAGTATAATACAGTCCATCTGCTATAATCATCAATGAAAGACACATAGTACCTTGATCCTGAGACTGAGGGGTCTTTGCTAGGTCCCCATACATCTGCGTGTACAAGCTCTAGATAGTCTTCATGCATATATCCTTTCTTGGAGAAGGGTAACCTGTGAGACTTACCAAATTGACAAGCACCACACTTGTAAATCATATGTTGCTTGGTTACATTAGGTATCCCAAGCACACATTTGTCCCTGCACATTTGTTTCAAGGTTCTTTCTCCTATGTGCCCTAATATTTTGTCCCAAATCTCAAGCTCTGAAAGTGTTTGATCTTTATAACTGTATAGTGCAATATTCTTTGTATCTTCCAACTCAAAAGTGAAAAGTCTACCTGGTTTTTCTCCTTTAACAATCCTCTTGAACCCATGTCTTGGGTCCTCCACATATGCTCCATATTGATTGAATCTGACCTGCAAACCTTTCTCCACAATCTGACCAACACTCATCAAATTTTTGGTAATGGTTGGTACATAGAGTACCCTGCTAAACAAATTCTGATTACCATCACAAGTCTTAACATTTCCAACTTTAACTACTGAATGCTTTGTATCATCACCTGTTTGGACTTGATGTTTACGTTTTGGTTCCTCAAGATCAGAGAGTAGTGCCACATTACCAGCCACATGATTTAAGCACCCTGAGTCAATGTAGAATAGGTGGTCATCATTTGTACCTGACTTTGAAGTCATGTTCATGATCAAAAGAGAATCATCCTGCTCCTCTATGTAGTTGTTGTAGTCCTTTCTGGTTTTGAATCCTCCTTGGTAGTTGCCATTGTAATTGTTGTTGTAATTGTTGTTGTGGCCTTGGTGATGGTTGAACCTTCCTCTTGACTGTGAGTATCCACCTCGTTGGTAGCCTCTTCCTCTCTGATTTATGTAAGTCCTGAAACACTCATCTGTAGTATGATTTGATAAACCACAAATGTTGCATGGTGATGAGTTATAGGGTCTCCCCCTACCTTGCTTACCTCCTCTGCCCCTTCCTCTTGATGATCTACCTCTCCCTACATAGTTGGCTTGAGAGGTAGAGCCTTCATCTTCCATCTTCTTGCTCTTGCCTTTATCCTTAGACTTCTTATCAGTATATAGGGCAGAAGAGTTATTACCTTTGGATGTATCTCCATTTTTGGTGAGCTTTGCTTCATGTGTAAATAGTTGTCCCATGAGAGTTGTAAGATCTGGAGTGTGCATGTCCATGTAGAGATCCATTGCAGTGGTGAAGCTTTCCCATTTGTCATCAGCCTTGATTCCATTGATCACTTGCCTTACAATTTGTTCTTCTTCAATTTCTTCTCCTATGCTTGCTAACTGATCTACAACATCTTTGATCTTGGTCACAAATTCTGAACGCATCTTGCTTAGGTTGCTTCCTTAGTGTTGTGAATTCAATCCACAACTGATTTTTCCTAGCCCTTGTATTGGAGGAAAAGTATGATGACAAGGTTTCCCAAGTTTCTTGGGATGTCTTACAATTTCTGATATGTGGCAAAAGAAAGTCAGAGATAGAGTTGAGTAAATATGACCTTGCCAATGCATCCTTAGCACACCATGTGTTGAGTTTTTCTTGTTCTTCCTTGGTTGGTAATCCTCTTGCTTTGAATGAGGGCAATTCCTCATCTCCTGAGATGTATCCATAGAGAATCCTTCCTTGTAAGTAAGTCTTCATCCTTAGAGACCAAGCTTGATAGTTGTTCCTGTCCAATTTATCAATAAATGAAGGGAAACCATCTCCCATTTTACCTCTATTGCTCTGATACCACTGTTGGGAAAGATGGATGGATGCTCCAAGAGACTGAGTAGGTACTGCTAAACCTGCTTTGTAACAGCCCTCTTTTGCTTCAGAGTTGATAAGTAGACCTTCTTAGCTTTCCAATAACACCAAAAAATGGCCTATGTACTTTGGAAGTGATGTGTGTAATGATTGAACCAAAACAGATAACTTTGAAGTTCACAAACTCAAGAAAACCTTCTATTTTTGTCTTGACACTTGGTGACTATTTTGCTCAGTGTGATCAGCAAAGTAGAAATTGATAAAATTCCTTCTAGGGGTACTTACGTAGCTTAGTAATATACCATTTGCAAGTGGAATGATGCAAAAAGATAAACTATGCTAAGAGAAATTAATTTAGCAAGTTTAGTTATACCCCCGACTTTTTAGGACTGTAGCAGAAATTGACTAGAGTTCACCTCGACGAAGATTTCTCTGAAATGGCTGAATAGAATTACTTAAAACTTTGGTAGCATGTAGATGACTTTGATTTGAATCCAAAAAGCTTTGAATCACTTGATTTGGTGGAGAATTGACCGAGATATGCCCTTGAAAAGGTGACAAACTTTTGAGTACACGAACAGAGAACTTAGAGATGAGTGAATAAATGTATCTATTAATGAACACTTGTATACAATCCCATTAGCATGAATAACATTGCCTAATGGTGTAGAGAGGTGTAGGCTATAGTGTAGTCCTTACGCACACTCAATCGCAGTAGAATGAGGCTTTGGAATTGTCACACTTACCCGCGACTTTTCAAGTTCACTTTTTATATGAAGTGAGTGGAGATTTGAATTCAAATTAAAATTTTGGCTTCCTATGATGAAGCTCCTAAAAGCTTGGAGATATTCTTTCAATCAAATGAGCTACTTTTTCCACGACTCACTTTGGTAGGTGATTACAAAAGATTCCAAGTCAATTTGACTTTTACAATGAGGTAAAGTGGTAATTAACCACTAGCATATTTTCCTATGCTTCTTCATGTATGTGTAGACTTTAATGTATCCTTTGAGCCAAATGTGTAGGCTTGTAAATTACACCAACAGTAAAGGTACACTTATTCCTCATAAAACTTGAAGAATTTAATACACAGGTGAAGAAAGGATGGGAGATTCTCTTTAGATAGAGAAATTGGATAGAGAAAACTATCTAGCTTGGTCAATGAGGATGGAAGCTCATCTCATGAGCAAAGACCTGATAGGTTACATCACAAGTGAAGAAGAAAAACCAGAATTCAGAGATCCTAGTGTTCCAACTAGGGATGAACTCTCAGATTGGAAGACTTGGATGAAGAGAGATGCTCAAGCAAGGAGCATTATCTACATGGGAGTCAATGACTACTTGCTACCTCATATTAGAGGACTTGAAAGTGAAAGTGAAATATGGAATGCTTTGGAGGAGCATATCCAAAATACTACAAAGTCAAGGAAGGCATCTTTATGGGTAGAGTTCACTACATTAAAAAAGAAAGATTCTCAATCTATTTCTGATTATGTAACAAGGATGAAGGACATTGCAGATGCATTAGTAGCACTTGATGAAGATATTGAGGAGGATAAATTGGTAAGGAAAATCCTCACAGGTTTGAGAGGAGATGAGAAATGGAAGCCATTCATTTTGTCTACTAAATTGTCACTAGATCATTTCACTCCTCATTTAAATAAGTTGCTAGGACATATGCTAACTTTTGAGCAGGATGTCATAGGTGATGTTGATAAGAGTACAGGTCAAGCAATGTATTCAAAGGACAAGAAGAAGAATAGCAAAGGTAAACAACAATTAAATGAAGAAGAAGGTACAACTAGCCAAGCCAACTTCCTAAGAGGAAGATGAGGTGGCAAAGGTAGAGGAAGAGGTAGAAGCAATAAAGATGGAGCCAAAGCTTGTTGGATTTGTGCTAAGACAAATCATTTAGCTCATGATTGTTGGCATAATAGTCAGAATAATGGAGGATATAGTTAGAACTTTAATTCAAGAGGAAGAAGTGGTAGAAACCAAAGAGGTAATTTCAGATGAAGAGGTAGTAGAGGTTACTTTGGAAGAAATGCAGGTAGAGGATTCCAAAGTCAATCCTACAACAATAGCTACTACAATTATGCTTCAAATTAGAAGGAGGATTCAACTTTGATTATGAATGCAACTTGTGAAAGACAAAGTGAAGAAAAAAGAGTCTTCTACATTGACTCAGGGTGTAGCAATCACCTGAATGGTAACATAGCCTTGATGACTGATTTGGAGAATAAGGTAACTAATCATGCATTTCAGACAAGTGATAATACAAAGCACAATGTGAAGTCAATTGGATCAGTAAAGGTGAAGGATGGAAGTACCCTTTTGAGTAAGGTTTTGTATGTTCCTACAATTCCAAAGAATCTGATAAGTGTAGGGCAAATTATTGAAAAAGGTTATGAAGTAAGGCTCACTAACGATCGAGTTTTTGTGGAAGACCCTACCAATGGATATAAACAAATTGTTTCAGGGAAGAAAGAAGGAAGCCTCTTTACATTGAAGATTCAAGGTTATGTTGGCCATGCCTTGTTTACTTATGGAGGACATAAGATCTCTGAGTTAGATCTTTGGCATAAAAGGCTTAGACATTTCAATGAAAGAGGTATTAAGGATATGGTTAAGAATGGTTCAGTTCTTGGATTTCCTAATGTTGCAGGTCAACACATGACATATAGATGTGAGGCATGTCAATGAGGTAAGGCTCATAAGCAATCATATTCTAAGCATGGTGTCATGTATTCAGAGAGTCTTGAGTTGGTACTCAGAGATGTGTGGGGACCATCAAAGGAGTTCAGTATTAATGGTTCAAGATATTATGTGATTTATGTTGATGATGTTACCATGTGGATCACTATATATGTGATCAAAGATAAATCAAAGGTATTCAATACATTTAAACATTATCATGTTTATGCAGAAAGAATCACAAGTCAAAAGTTGAAGAGACTAAGGTCAGATGGAGGGGGTGAGTATTTCTCCAATGAGTTCACTGATTACTTATGGAATGCAGGTATAAAAAGGGAAGTTATGGTACTCTCCTCAACAAAATGGTGTAGCAGAAAGGAGAAAGGTTTCTATGATGGTTTTACATCAGATACAAACATCAAGACATATAGTGATATGGATTGGGCAGGTAATCCTGATGATAAGAGATCACGATATGGATATTTGTGTTATGTGGGAGATAAGTTAATCTCTTGGTGTTCTAAAAAGAAACATGCAATGGCTTTGTCATCCACAGAAGCAAAGTATAAAGGAATGGTTGAAGTTGCAAAGGAAGTTATATGGTTGAAGACTATCATGAAGAGTTTTGACATCATTCAGAGTACACCCACTATTCATGGAGATAATGAGATTGAAGTCATACATACTTCAACAAAAGATTAGATTGCAGATATACTAACCAAAAGCTTGGATGCACCAAAGCTACAAAGATTTAAAGACATGGCAGGTATAAAGAAGATAGAGAAAACCTCAATTGATGATTGAGGGGAGCTTTTGGTCCAAGTCAATCATCAATTGAGGTCTTGGATAAAGACTTGAATTCAAAAGATTAGGAAAAGATCAACAAATGAAGTTGGAAGATAGGGAATATTCAAGAAATGAGGACTTGTATACATATGTACATTAAACTTGTAGTTAGCTCACTTATACCTTTTGTTATGGTCATGAGCTTGTACATATATGCCTATATATACAAGTAGAAAGTTGGGGCAACTATGCGAGAGCATGAGATAAGAAGAATTAGAAGTTGTAAGAGTCATTAGACACTTTAGAAGGGAAGAATATCTCTCTCATCATTCAGATGTAAAGTTTTTGTGAGTAGAAAGAAAAGTTGAACCCGATATTTTGATGTGTTCTCCTTTTGTGTTTGATCATTTTAGGGATCCTTTTGTAGATTTCTAATTCCATAGTTAATGCTTCTATGGTTAAGATTGCAGAGCCTAATTGTAAAGAGGCTGAGAGAATTGTGTGTAGGAACATTTATATGTGAAGAAGCGATGAGTGTCTTCTGAAATAGGCGCAATCTTGATGGTCAAAGAATTGATCAGATCTCATTTCATAATGTAAAGTTTGTTGGTGCAGGGCAATCAACAATTGAAGTTTTGGGTGAAGAATTGAAGTTTTGGGTGAAGAATTGAAGTCAAGGACTAAAGAAAATAATAAGTCATGAAGCATGAAGGAAGTGCATATTCAGAAGATGAAGATGTGTACACATATGTACATTAATTTAGAGACAGTTCATATATATCTTTTGTATGGTCATAAGCTTGTACATATATGGCTATATATATAAGTAAAAAGTCAGAGCAAATATGAGAGAGCATGAAAATAGAGAAATCGGCACTTGTATGAGTCATTAGACATCTTAGAAGTGAATAGAATCTCTCTTATCACTCCGTTGTAAAATTCCTTCAGGAATGAAAGAAAATTGCACCCGATGTTTCTGTGCGTTCTCCTTTTGTACTTGATTATTTCAAGAATCCTTTTGTAGATGTCTAAGTCCATAGTTAATGAGTCTATGGTTAAAGTTTGAGAGCTTAATTGTAAAGAGGTTGTGAGAATTATGAGTAGGAACATTCATATTTGAAGAAATGTTCACTATTTTCTGAAACAGGCGCAATCTCGATGATAAATGATTTGATCATTTGTCGGTGCACAGGTTAAAGTTTTGCATGACTAAGGAGTCAAAATTTAAGTTGGAAGGTAAGCCATCTATCGCTAAAAGCATTTGTATAAACGGGTTCTAGATTGAGAGAACCAACGGTTAGAAGTTACAAGTGTCTGAATCGACTTTTCAGAAGAGCAGTTTAGACATAGGTAACTTGTTGAGATCATTTCTCAAGTTCTACTAAATCTTTTGGAGTGATTCAACTTGGAGAAGGTGCGCAAACTGTAGACAACATCTTGTGCAAAGTTTCATAAAAAACTTTACATAATTGATAGGTTAATGAGAGAGATATGTGCAACAGACTTTCTGAGTAGTCATCTCCTTCATAGATTTTTTAAAATCTTCATAATTGATCATTGATCCTCTAAAATTGGTGAAGGTTTGAGTTACTCTTGTTATAGAGGTGCTCTAACTTCAAGAGTAGCTTGTTCTTTTGGAGATTAACACTCTCCATCAGTGGAATCAAAGCATGAAGCATCAAAATTGAAGAAAGGAGGATCCCGACTCTTGCAGTCATAAAGAATTCAACATCTGAAGGTTCAAAAGGTGAAAGCTTGAGGGCAAAGCTTGAGAAGGAGGTCATAAGACATCAAGGAAGACAGAAGGAGTATCATTCAAAGTAAAGGTACATCGATTAATCATAAAGTTTGAAGAATTCAATACAGAGGTGAAGAAAGGATGGGAGATTCTCTTCAGATAGAGAAGTTGGATAGAGAGAACTATCCAGCATGGTCAATGAGGATGGAAGCTCATCTTATGAGCAAAGACTTGATAGCTTATATTAGAGGTGAAGAAGAAAAGCCTCAGTTCAGAGATCCTAGTGTTCCAACTAGGGAGGAATTATCAGATTTGAAGAATTGGATGAAGAAAGATGCTCAAGCTAGGAGCATTATCTATATGGCAGTCAATGACTACTTGCTACCTCATATTAGAGGTCTTGAAAGTGCAAGTGATATATGGAATGCTTTGGAGGAGCATTTTCAAAACACCACAAAGTCAAGGAAGGCATCCTTGTGGACAGAATTTACCACTTTCAAGAAGAAGGCCTCTCAATCCATCTCAGACTATGTAACAAGGATGAAGGACATTGCAGATGCATTAGGAGCAGTTGATGAAGACATTGAGAAGGATAAATTGGTAAGGCAAATCCTTACAGGTTTGAGAGGTGATGACAAATGGAAGCCATTCATTTTGTCTACTGAATTATCACTTGATCATTTTATTCATGACTTAGATCAGTTGCTAGGACATATGTTAACCTTTGAGCAGGATGTCAAAGGTGAAGGTGACAAGAGTACAGGTCATGCAATGTATTCAAAGGATAAGAAGAAGAATATCAAAGGAAAGCAACAAGCAAATGAGGATGAAGGTACAACTAGCCAAGCTAACTTCCTAAGAGGAAGAAGAGGTGGAAAAGGTAGAGGAAGAGGCAGGAGTAATAAAGAAGGAGTCAAAGCTTGCTGGATTTGTGGTAAGACAAATCACTTAGCTAATGATTGTTGGCATAATACTCAGAGTAATGGTGGATATAATCAGAATTTTAATTCAAGAGGAAGAGGTGGCAGAAATCAAAGAGGTAATTTCAGAGGTAGAGGTAGAGAGGTTACTTTGGAAGAAATGCAGCCTCCATGCATTTCTCCCTTGATACTAATTTTGGAGTGTGATTATCCTTCAAAGTTTTTATTTCCTTGTGCATAGCCTCTTTTTCATTGGCTACATCTATTTGTTTCTTCAAAGCATGTGGGTTCTTCAATAACTCTACTTATATATTCATAATGCCTAGCTATGAATGAGTCATAAGAAAGTCTCTCAACTGGATACCTTAACCTATCAAACCTTCTTATTTCACCTTTTCATTTATTTGCATATTTTATTGTTTGCTTATGAAATCTCCCCCGTGTTTGCATGATTGTCTGTATTGAGATCTATCTAGAAGTCTTAATCTTCTTCAATCTTTGTGACCTTGGGCTTGGCTTTGTTCCTTGCATCACTAAGTTGATTTGCTGTAGGGATATCTCCACTCCATGATGGGTGTCTACTTGATACCTTTCGTCCATTAAGAACCATGCTTTTGGGTTCTTCATTTTCTATTGAAATCCTTCCTTCTTCATCTTCATTTTCCTACATAGGTACTTTTGAGGAATATCAAGGTAAAAGCTCATTGAATCTGACATTGCTTGATAACTTGAGCTTCTTGGATGTGGGTTTCTAGCATGTATAACCCCTTATTCACAAGTATATCTTATGGATACAAATCTCGCTAATGTATCATCGAGTTTTCATCTAAGCTAACATGGTATTGAGACATAGCAAGTACAACCACACACTCTCAAATGTGATACATGTGATTTTCCATTACACCAATATTTATATGTTGTATATATGTGTGTGTGTGTATGTGTATATGTGCATATGCATGTGTGCATGTATGTAAAACCCTAAGACCCTAACCCAAAAACATGTAAATGTGCTTATGTATATGTGACGTGTGTTTATGTCTATGTGCATGTATGTATGTGTATATATACGTGTATGTGTGTATATGTGTATGTGTGTATATGTGCATATGTATGCATGCATGTGTGTATGTATGTAAAACCCTATAAATCTAATCCTAAAACCCTAACCCTAAAACATGTATATGTGTGTATGTGTGTATATATATGTCTATGTGTATATGTGTGTATGCATGTGTGTATGTATGTAAAACCCTAAAAACCTAACTCTAAAACATGTGTGTGTATGTCTACACATCGGTATGTATATGTTTGTCTATGTGTATGGGTGTATGCATGTCTATATATATGTATGTGACTATTTGTGTGTATGTGTATGTTTATGTATGTATATGTGTGTGTATGTGTATATGTGTGTATGCACATGTGTGTATGTGTATGTGTGCCTAGGTGTGTATATACATGTGTCTCTTTTGTGTGTGTATATATGCATGTAAATGTATGTGTGTGCATATGTGTATGTATATGTGTGTGTATGTACATGTGTATGTATATGTGTGCATGTATGAATCACACATATTCGTGTATGTATGTATATATGTGTGTACGTGTGAAAAGGTGCGTGTATGAATATGTGTGTATGTGTATGAGTAAGTATGTATGTGTGCATGTGAGTGTGTCTATATATGTGTGTCCATGTGTATATGTGTATGTGTGAAAAGTGTGTTTATAAATATGTAAGTATGTGTGTATGTTTGTGAGTGTATGTGTGTATGTATATGTGTGTCTCCTATGTGTGTGTATGTATGCAGTGTGTATATGTCTATGCATATGCCTATGTATGTGTGTATACACATATGTGTGTGTATATATATGTGTGTGTGTATGCATGTGTATGTATGTATGCATATGCATGTGTGTATTTATGCATGCATATACATGAGTATGCATGTGTGTGTATGTATGCATGTGAGTCTGTGTGTATATGTGTATATGTGTATATGTGTGTGTATGCTCTAAATCCAACATTAAATGTTAACAAACATTAATTTCATTTCTCTTTCTCTTTCATCTCTCTCTCTCTCTCTCTCTCTCTCCCTCTTTGTCTCTTTCTCTCGCATTGTTCCTCTCTAATAAAGAAAAAAATAAATATCTTGAGACTACAAGCAGAAACTACCTAGAAGCAAGCATTGCTGGGTGAATAAATCAGCTTCTTAGTGGAACTTTGGAATGCTATAAGAGAGGAAACCCTCTGCAAGATCTGAAGGGAGTGGTGTTCCATGAATTTTGGAAACCCTCCTAAAGAGTGGTGGACTGAGAAGTCTCTATTCCTCCTTGGCAAAAGAATCTCTTATTGTAAGAAGTATCCACCATTTAGGCATCATAAATTGTTTCTCATCGAGAACAACAAGCTCAAATCCAAGTGGGTTTTGCATGAGGGGGACGAAAGAAGTTTTAACCTCCTTTGTAACACGCTATAGGAAAGCAAGTTCTATCCTTGTTTTGTGGGATTTGGGAGGTCCCAAGGACACTAGTCCCATTCACTTGCAACTTCTTTCTGTTCTTTCATTCCAGTTCAGGAGAGTAGGCCATGTACGAACTTTGAAAAATAGTAAATGTTTGATCCTTGATTCAAGAGTTACAAATTATGTCATTAAGTAAATGGTGAAGTTTGTATTGGCATAGACTGTAATAGTACTATGTGTAGAGAGAATTTGGTAAGCAGAGTCATTGAGAGAGAAAGTGGGAATTTATTAGTGCACTAGCAGGAAGGGTTGGCATAATAGCTTAGCCCTCCTAGCCAAAGCCAAGAGCCTAGATTATCTAGTTGGTTCATAAATTACATTTTAATACCCAACTATTTGATGGAGAGTGTTAATCTCCAAAAGAACAACCTACTCTTGAATTTAGAACACCTCTATATCAAGAGTAAGTCAAAACCTTCACCAATTTAAGCTATCAATGACCAAATATCAATTTCTTGACTAAACTGTGAAGAAGGAATTTCCTCAGAAAGTCTGCTGCATAGATCTTGCTCATTGACTGAGTAAATGTGTAAATTTTTTGATGAAACTTTGCACAAGGTGTCGCCTAAAGATTGCGCACCTTCTCCAAGTCAAATTACTTCAAAAGGTTCAGTAGATCTTGAGAAATCTACTTACCAAGTCAGCTATGTCTAAATCTGCACTTCTGAGAAGTCGATTTGGACACCCCTAACTTCTTAACTTTAATTCTCTCAGTATAGAACCCGTTTAAGCAAATGCTTTTAGCCGCGAGTAGCTTACCTTCCAACTTAAAGATTAAGTGCTTACTTGCACAAAACTTTAAACTGTGGAGTGAGAAATGATCAAATCATTAAGATCAAAATTTGCGCCTGTTTCAGGAACTAGTGAGTACCTTCTCACATGTAAATGTTCCTACACACAATTCTCTTAGCCTGATCACAATTAGACTCTCAAACTCTAGCCATGGATTGATTAACTATGGACTTAGATATCTTCAAAAGGAATTCACAAAAGATCTATCACACAGGGAGAAAACACAGAAACATCGGGCGCAACTTTTCCTTCTATTTCTCAGAAGTTTTTCAACTGAGTGAGAATGGAGAATTCAACACACTTCACATATGTCTAATGACATTTCCTACTTCTCAATACACTATTCTCATGATCTCCTATTGTCTCTCCTTGTCTTCTCTCTTTGCCCCGACATTTTTCAAAAGTATTTATAGGCAATTATGTACAGACTTATATCAAAGCATAAGTATAAGTAACCTATGTCTTAACTAATGTACATATGTGTACATGTCTTTCACTCTGTGAATGTATCCATCTTCTTTGCTTCAAAAACTTGATCTCATCTCCATCCTTTGTCCTTCAAATCTTCAATTGGTGATTGGTCTGCACCAACAGCTCCCCCTCAATCATCAATTGAGGTTTCTCTTATCTTCTTTATACTTGCCATGTCTTTAAACTTCTGTAGCTTTGGTCCATCCAAGCTCTTTGTAAGCATATCAGCTATCTGATCTTTTGTTGAAGTATGTATGACTTCAATCTCCTTATCCATCACCTTCTCTCTTAGAAAGTGATATTGTATCTCAATATGTTTAGTCCTAGCATGAAAAACAGGATTAACAGCTAGATATAATGAACTCATGTTATCACCATAAATGATAGGTATGCTCTGCATAGTGTCAAAACTCTTCATTAGAGTCTTAAGCCATATCACTTCTTTTGCAGCTTCAACCATGCCTTTGTACTCTGCTTCTGTAGATGACAAAGCAACTGTATGTTGCTTCTTTGAGCACCAGGAGATTAGCTTATCTCCTACATAACACATGTATCCATAGGTTGATCTTCTATCATCTGGATTACCTGCCCAATCTGCATCACTATAGATCTTGATATTTGTATCTGATGTAAAACCATAATACAAACCTTCTTTGAGTGTACCCTTAATGTACCTCAACACTCTTTGACCTGCAATCCAATGCTCTTTCCTAGGACAATGCATAAATTGAGACAAAACCCCTACTGCATATGATAAATCAGGTCTAGTTAAAGTAGCATAGATAAGACTACCAACCAAACTCTGATATTGTCTCATGTCCTTGAATTCTTCACCTCCAAATTTACTCAATTTGTGATTCACCTCCATTGGTGTAGGTGCTACCCTGTAATCATCCATTTTAAACTTGATTAACAAGTTCTTCAAATACCTTTCTTGGGTCACAAATACTCCATGTTGAGTATAGGTAATCTCCATGCCCAAGAAGTATGACAAGTCTCCCAAGTCACTTATTTTGAACTCCTTTTCCATTTGCTTCTTTAGTCTTTGTATTCCTTCCTCATCTGTACCTGTAAGGATTATATCATCAACATATATGCACATGTATATGAAACCATTATCACTTGCTTTGACAAGCAAGCTACTATCTGCTTTAAACACCTGAAATCCAAGTTCTTTCAAGAACTTTACAAGTCTATAATTCCATGCTCTTGGGGCCTGCTTCAAGCCATACAAAGCTCTCTTGAGCTTGCACACATGATCTGGATACCTTTTATCTCTGAATCCTTGAGGTTGCTCCATGAAAACTTCATCTGAAATGTAACCATTCAAAAAAGCATTCTTCACATCTAATTGACACAATTTCCAACCTTTACATGCAGCAATTGCTATAAGTGTCCTGATGGTTGTCATCTTTGCCACAGGACTATAAGTCTCATCATAATCAATACCATATGTCTGAGCAAACCCTTTCACAACAAGTCTAGCTTTGTACCTAGACACACTTCCATCTGCAAATCTTTTTGTCTTATAAACCCACTTACATCCAATGATCTTCTGGCTATTTGGCTTTGGAACCAAATCCCATGTTTGATTCTCCATCAATGCATCATATTCTTCCTGCATAGCTTTCTCCCAATTTTCTTTACCTTTTGCCTCTTCATATGTAGAAGGGTCTTCATCTGCTTTAACTATATAAGCATAATCTTTGGTAGCCAAAAATGAAGTATCATAGCTATACCTTGTAGGTTGCCATTTGTTCCTTGTAGACCTCCTAAGTTCTCCACTTCTTGAGGTTTCTGGTTCTTCATATTCAGGATCAAATCTTGGTGTCTCTTCCACTTCAACCTGCACTTCATGATTCTCTTGTTCATCAAATATCTGAACCTTTGATTTACCTTTCCTTTGGCTCACAATTTCTTCATCATCTGTATTAATATTGATAGTACCTGCATACCAAGTACCTTGCTCATCAAATGTAACATCTTTTGATACAAGAAAATGTTTTGTGGATGGATTCCACAATCTGTATCCCATCTGTTTATCATCATAACCAATAAACACATATTTTTCAGCTTTAGGTTCCAATTTGTGCCTTAGATGTGATGGCACATATGCATAGGCCAAACATCCAAATACTTTGCAATGGTCTAGTGTAGGTCTCTTACCCCACCATGCCTCATAAGATGTCATTCCCTGCAAAGCTTTACATGGTAACCTATTGACCAAATAAGTAGCTGTATTTATAGCCTCAACCCACAAATAATTTGGGCAATTTTTCTCCTTCATCATGGATCTTGCAAACTCAACAAGAGTCCTATTTCTCCTTTCTGCTACACCATTTTGTTGAGGAGAGTACGTGCAAGTAACCTCTCTTTTTATACTTGCATTCCACAAGTAATCACTGAACTCATTAGAGAAATACTCTCCCCCTCCATCTGACCTTAGTCTCTTCAACTTATGTCCTGTAATTCTCTCTGCATACATATGATAATGTTTGAAAGTATTGAATACTTCTGACTTATCTTTGATCACATAAATAGTGATCCATCTGGTAGCATCATCAACATAAATCACATAATACCTTGAGCCATTGATACTGAAGTCCTTTGATGGTCCCCACACATCTGTGTGTACCAACTCAAGTTTCTTTGAATACATAAACCCATGCTTGGAGTAGGAATGCTTATGAGCCTTACCTAATTGACATGCCTCACATCTGTATGTCATATGTTGACCTGCAACATTAGGCAAACCAAGCACTGAACCATTGTTAATCATGTCTTTAATACCTCTTTCATTGAAATGTCCAAGCCTCTTATGCCAAAGATCTAACTCAGAGATCTTATGTCCTCCATATGTGAACATGGCATGACCAATATTACCTTGAATCTTCAATGTGAACAATCTTCCTTCTTTCTTCCCTGAAACAGTTTGTTTATACCCATTGCTAGGGTCTTCCACAAACACTCCTTCATTACTGAACCTTACTTCATAACCTTTTTCCACAATTTGTCCTACACTTATCAAATTCTTAGGAATTGTAGGAACATACAAGACCTTACTCAATAAGGTGCTACCATCCTTGGCCTTCACTGATCCAATTGACTTCACATTGTGCTTTGTGTTGTCACCTGTTTGAACAACATGATTAGATACCTTATTCTCCAAATCAGTCATCAAGGCTATATTACCACTCAGGTGATTACTACACCCTGAGTCAATGTAGAAGACTCTTTGATCTTCATTCTGCCTTTCACAAGTTGCATTCATTATCAATGTTGAATCTTCCTTCTGATCTAAAGCATAATTGTAGTAGGTATTATTATATTGTTGACTTTGGAAACCTCTACCTGCATTTCTTCCAAAGTAACCCCTACTACCTCTACCTCTGAAATTACCTCTTTGATTTCTGCCTCCTCTTCCTCTTGAATTATAGTTCTGATTGTATCCTCCATTACTTTGATTATTATGCCAACAATCATTAGCTAAATGATTTGTCTTACCACAAATCCAGCATGCTTTGGCTCCATCTTTGTTATTCCTGCCTCTTCCTCTACCTTTTCCACCTCCTCTACCTCTTAGGAAGTTGGCTTGACTAGTTGTGACTTCTTCTTCATTTGCTTGTTGCTTTCCTTTGTTAGCTTTCTTCTTGTCCTTTGAGTACATTGCATGACCTGTACTTTTGTCACCATCTCCTTTAACATCCTGCTCAAATGTTAGCATATGACCTAGCAACTGATTTAAATCAGGAGTGAAATGATCAAGTGATAACTCTGTAGACAAAATGGATGGCTTCCATTTGTCATCACCTCTCAAACCTGTAAGGATTTGCCTTACCAATTTATCCTCCTCAATATCTTCATCAATAGCTCCTAATGCATCTGCAATGTCTTTCATCCTTGTTACATAGTCTGAAATGGATTGAGAGGCCTTCTTCTTGAAAGTTGTAAATTCTGCCCATAGGGATGCCTTCCTTGACTTTGTGGTGTTTTGGAAATGCTCTTCCAAAGCATTCCATATATCACTTGCACTTTCAAGACCTCTAATGTGAGGTAGCAAGTAATCATTGACTGCCATATAAATGATACTCCTAGCTTGAGCATCTCTCTTCATCCAATTCTTCAAATCTGCTAACTCTTCCCTAGTTGGAACACTAGGATCTCTGAACTGTGGCTTCTCTTCTTCTCCTGTGATGTAAGCTATTAAATCTTTGCTCATAAGATGAGCTTCCATCCTCATTGACCATGCAGGATAGTTTTCCCTATCCAATTTCTCTATCTGTAGAGAATCTCCCATCTTGTGTCCACCTGTGTATTGAAATCTTCAAGCTTTATGAATAATATATGTACCTTTACTTCAAATTAGAGTCCTTTTGTCTTTCTTGATGTCTTATGGTCTCCTCCCCAAGCTTTGCCTTCAAGCTTTCACCTTTTAGTTCTTCAGTTGTTGAATTTCTTGAATCTGCAGCAGTCGGGATCCTCCTTTCCTTGATTTTGATGTTTCGTGCTCTGATACCACTGATGGAGAGTGTTAATCTCCAAAAGAACAACCTACTCTTGAATTTAGAACACCTCTATATCAAGAGTAAGTCAAAACCTTCACCAATTTAAGCTATCAATGACCAAATATCAATTTCTTGACTAAACTGTGAAGAAGGAATTTCCTCAGAAAGTCTGCTGCATAGATCTTGCTCATTGACTGAGTAAATGTGTAAAGTTTTTGATGAAACTTTGCACAAGGTGTCGCCTAAAGATTGCACACCTTCTCCAAGTCAAATTACTTCAAAAGGTTCAGTAGATCTTGAGAAATCTACTTACCAAGTCAGCTATGTCTAAATCTGCACTTCTGAGAAGTCGATTTGGACACCCCTAACTTCTAAACTTTAATTCTCTCAGTATAGAACCCGTTTAAGCAAATGCTTTTAGCCACGAGTAGCTTACCTTCCAACTTAAAGATTAAGTGCTTACTTGCACAAAACTTTAAACTGTGGAGTGAGAAATGATCAAATCATTAAGATCGAAATTTGCGCCTGTTTCAGGAACCAGTGAGTACCTTCTCACATGTAAATGTTCCTACACACAATTCTCTTAGCCTGATCACAATTAGACTCTCAAACTCTAGCCATAGATTGATTAACTATGGACTTAGATATCTTCAAAAGGAATTCACAAAAGATCTATCACACAGGGAGAAAACACAGAAACATCGGGTGCAACTTTTCCTTCTATTTCTCAGAAGTTTTACAACTGAGTGAGAATGGAGAATTCAACACACTTCACATATGTCTAATGACATTTTCTACTTCTCAATACACTATTCTCATGATCTCCTATTGTCTCTCCTTGTCTTCTCTCTTTGCCCCGACATTTTTCAAAAGTATTTATAGGCAATTATGTACAGACTTATATCAAAGCATAAGTATAAGTAACCTATGTCTTAACTAATGTACATATGTGTACATGTCTTTCACTCTGTGAATGTATCCATCTTCTTTGCTTCAAAAACTTGATCTCATCTCCATCCTTTGTCCTTCAAATCTTCAATTGGTGATTGGTCTGCACCAACACTATTTGTGTCATTTTATTATGATTCTCTTTTTAAAACACAAATCCATACCTCTCTTGCATCACACATCATGATCTAAATAATTAGTATATACATAAATTGAAAAGAACAATTATAAGGATGCATCACACATCATGCTCTAAAGCACAAGTATATATATAAATTGAAAAACATTTATAAGGATAGGAAAGAGATCAACTATTTCAACTTCGATCATGATTGTAGTTTACATACATATCAGGGTGTTGTATTTCCAAGTCATCACCATCTCTCTCTCTCTACACAAACACACACACACACACATATATATATATATATATATATATATATATATATATATATATATATATATATATATATATATATATATATATATATATATATATATATATATATATATATATGTGTGTGTGTGTGTGTGTGTGTGTGTGTGTGTATGCATGCAACAACCATTTTTTGAAGTCGAAAATTTAGATAAGAAACAGAAATTTCCCTCCTTGAAAATTAGTATTCGATTCAGTATGAACCGAAAACGGGGGATTTTCACACATTTTGAACAATCATAATGTCTATTCATATTTACTTCACGCTTTACATTCACAGATAATTCTTCTTTATTTATTATTATGGTCTTCATGAAAATTTTGGTCCTGTTTTCCTGCCTCGATATGGTTAAGTCTTAATTGCATTCAATCAGTTTTGGCTTTCTAATTTGCGTTGACATAATAAATCTTATTTTTGTTTCACATATACATTGAATGCTCCGTAGACTCCATTTAGGCTTTGAGAAAAAGATTCTGACAGTGAGAATACTTCATGGAGATTATGGAATACTTCATTTTCAGAGAATAAAGTTCATCAAAACTCCTATTCTTCCCAATCAACGCATCCATTCAATTCACGATAATAAATAAAATCTCTAAACAACAGAAAAAAAATCTTCCATCCCACATGTATTATAATAGAACATATATTAAAGTAACTTGATACCGAAAAATAGTTCTTGAGATGTAAGAGACATGTTTTGTTCTAGTTTTAAGATCCATTTTTAAATCCATGTTTAGATCCATGTTAAGAGACATGTTTAAGATTCTTTTTTTTTTTCAATATTGTTCTTAACATGTTTAAGAGACACGTTTCGTTCTATTTTCATAAGAAACGTGTCTTATTTCGGAAAACACGATTTCTTATTTCGGAAAACATTATATTGAAATTATTATTCCTCGTACACGACTATATTGTTGTTGAAATTATTCTAGTATACTAACGAAGAGAAAATAAGCATTTTAATCTTTTGGAATAGATTATAACGAATGTAAAGTTCCATGCATTTCGATTTTCTCCAACTTGAGCCTTTTCTTATCACCGTTACAAACATCTGTCCATACACACACACACACGCCCACACACGCGCGCGCGCGCGCGCACACACACACACACACACACACACACATATATATATATATATATATATATATATATATATATATATATATATATATATATATATATATATATATATATATATATATATATTAAAAAAGATTAAAAACACTAAATTATTTGCAGTTCTTGTGAATATGTACCCATATCTCTCTCTCTCACTATATATATATATATATATATATATATATATATATATATATATATAGAGAGAGAGAGAGAGAGAGAGAGAGAGAGAGAGAGAGAGAGAGAGAGGGCCATGTGCGTATACGTGAGTTTCTGTCTCTAAATGTTTCAATCTATTGGAATAGACTATATTGAGAATCTTCATCCGATTTTGATAAAACTACGCCCTTTGTTAATGCAAGAGTAATGATTTGTGTTTTTGCATGGAATCATACTTTCTTCAAGGTTATGTTTATAGCTCTAATGGTTGAAAACTTCTATGTGGAACATTTCTTATGGGAGACAAAGAACCAACTACCTGAACTAACACGCGTTTTATCATGCTTTACCTTTTACTGAAGTTTATCAATGTTTCTGCTGTCCGACACATCCAAAGAGCTGAAGAATTTGACAGATCCTTCATGGTGAAGTTGTAGGAGAGAGAGAGAGAGAGAGAGAGAGAGAGAGAGAGAGAGAGAGAGAGAGAGAGAGAGAGAATTATGTGTGCGTACTTGTGTTTCTGCATAGAAGGACACTTTTATTCAACCGCACGCAGAGATAATTCACCGATCATATTCATCAATATTAAGTCTTGGAAATCACGTGAACCTACATCATTTACATTTGAATAGACAACTACTTGTGTCGTTTTATTATGATTGTCCTATTAAAACACAAATCCTATTACGATGATCTAAAGCATTAACATATACAGAAAGCATTAACAAAGATGCATCACACCTCATGATCTAAAGCATAAGTATATAGATAAAGTGAAAACCATCTATAAGGATAGGAAATAGATCAGCTATTTCAACTTCGATCGTGATTGTTGCTTACATACATATCGTTTGGGTGTTGTGTTTCCAAGTTTTTCACCATCTCTCTCTCTTTATATATATATATATATATATATATATATATATATATATATATATATATATATATATATATATATATATATATATATATATATATATATATATATATATATATATATATATGTGTGTGTGTGTGTGTGTGTACACTTTAAGACTTGACAAAAACATTTAATATGTACAATCAAAATCATGGACTTTAAGGACCACCTGATAAGCTTTCATAGAATTTCCCTACGAAGGACATAAAACATTAAATACACAACTTTGTACAGATAAATTGTTCACTTCTAGCCCGCATCGAATACACAACAACCATTTTTTATAGTCAATAAATTAAGCTAAGAAACATAAATTTCCCTCCTTCAAAATTCCTTTTGGATTCACTATCAACTAAAAATGGTGGATTTTCATACATTTTTAACAATCAATATTTACTTCACTCTTTACATTTCACAGATATCATTGATTCCCTTATAATTCTTGTTTATTTATTATTATGGTATTCATGAAACTTTTGGTCTTGTTTTCCTGCCTCCAATAAATCATGTAATTTAGAATCTCAATGTGGTTAAGTCTTAATTGCATCCTCATTCTAGCTAAGTTTGTTGTTCATATATAATTCCATCAGTTTGCTGTTCATATATAATTCAATGAGTTTTGGTTTTATCATTTGTACTCACAGTGAGACATCTCTCATTCTCGCCACCTCCTTTCACGTACATCACGGCATATTTCATTTTCTTAGAATCAAGTTCCTCCATTCAATTCACTGTAATAAATGAATCATTTCTTATGACCTCGATATCCATATTCGTAACAGATATTTCTAAGGAACAGAAAAGTGCTCTCTCTTCAATCCCACCTTAGAACATATAGCATCATAACGTGACACCTCACGATAGATCTTGGCATGCAAGAGACATGTTTTGTTCTACTTTTAAGAGACATGTTTAAAATCAATGTTTAGATCCATATTTATAAGAGACATGTTTAGGATCCATGTTTTGTTCTACTTTGTTCTTGACATTTTTGAGAGACACGTTTTGTTCTATTTTTTATTTCGGAAAACATGTTTTCTTATTTCAAATAACACTACATTGAAATTATTATTCCTCATACACGACTATCTTGTCGTTGAGATTTTTTCACTATACCTAAGAAGAGAAAATAAAATTATTAATCGTTTGGAATAGATTATAACGAATGTAGATCCTTACTTCCTTTGTGATAAAGATGATAAGTATTCAATTAGATCCACGTTTTTCTATGCATTTGGATGTGCACCAACTTGATCCATTTCTTATCATGTTTACCAATATCTCTTCATACATACACACACACTACAACATATGAGTCTCATAACGATGCTAGCCATACCAACCGTCATACCCCCGCATTGCTATGACTATTGGAAATGTTTGGAAGACACATGCTAGCCATATCAATGGTCATTTTGGCATTGGTATAATCATTGGAAAACTATCACGGGTATGCGCATCAAAAAATGTATTTGTCGATATATGCATTGGTATGCATGTGTGTATAACATCGATATGTGTATCCGTATTTTTTGGGAAATACCAATGCACATACCCATGCTTACATTGACATGCATATTGATGCATATACTAGCACATATACTGAGGACACGTTTAATTACGTGAGAGCCAAAAGTCGATTAGTCCTCTAGTTTGAACTAGGATTGGTTTTCTCAAACCAAATTCCCATGCGAGCATTTGATCTCACCTGCATTATGCTTGCCCTCATCTTTTTTTCTCTCCCTCGCACACATCCACCATCCTCTCTTTCCATACACACACATAGATCTCTCTACCTCCATGCACACACACACATAGATCTCTCTCTCTCTCTACACACACACCCCGCTCTCTCTTCTATCTTGGTAAGTGATGCACTCCTTCACCCTCTCTATTTTTCTATTCATTTTTGCTTCTTAATTTCTCTTTCATTTTGTTTTGCACTAGCTTTTTTGTGTTGGTTTTTTGTTTGACGAGTGACAATGTTGATTGTGATTTGACGAGTGATCTGGTGGAAATTACATCAATGTAAATGATTTATGCACATGCATATTTTATCCAGGGTCCGCGAGAGAAGGAGCGACTTGGAGCAAGCAAAGAAGATGTGACTAAGATCTTCGATGCTATGGTGGCATCGCTTGCATTATGGCGGAGTCCCACATATTTTATTGGCCTTTAGGTTGGTCCAGATACCATGGTGAAGAATTTGCCACATGAGAACCGATTTTTGATCTTGATGAGTGGATGCTAGATAGACATGAACTTAAAATCCCAATGTAGTCTTGTTCAAGTCAGGCACCACTTCTAGTTAAGTGTGCTTTGAAAGTCGCTATTCACCTTGATTCTAGGAATTTTGGGAAGACAATTGCCGTTGTGCCATATAAGACCGTGATTGCTAGGCGGGTCCTGCCCAATGAGGAGCTAGGTTTTTGATTATTCCCAAGCGATGCATCTGCTCTGTAGGAGAGCCCATTCTTCATAGTTCACTCTTAATTCATGGTCTATGTCCTCAAATTAGATCCACTCGCCAGTTTCTTGTTTCCAAATTTGTTTCCACTATCTGGAACCCCTCTTCCATAGCCTCTTAGCAGTTTGGAGGTTCGAGGAGGCCACACCTCTGATGCTTGTGATCGGGAACCAGATTGAGTCATTATGTCTAATATCGGCTGCCCACTTTCGATCTTTGCTGACTTTGACAAATTGCTTGAACTTATTCCAAGTCTTCCATAGGGAGCGAACAAGATTCAAGCCTTTAGGTGAAACCAAAATTGGGGAGAATAATAGGGGTAAGGAGATCGAAGTCCTTCCAACCAGGGAGGTCCACCAAGGCAGGTAAGTTCTTGCTCCTGAAAATGGGCTTCGCCAAAGAAGCCTCACAATTACACCAAGCTCTGATGATCCATTTTGCTGCCAACTTGTCAGCCATGCCTTCCATATCCATTATGCCCACGCCCCCATACTCTTTTTGGCTGATGCACGTAGACCACTTAATTTTGGGAACCCCTCTCCTATTGTGGTCCCCCATCCAATGAAAGCTTCTATAGATTCTTTCTAGTTTGCTAAGCTCTTGATCTTTTGGTCTCCAACACGAGGGAAAGTAAATGGTTTAGGAGACGAGGAAGGTATTGATTACCATGGCACGACCTGCGAGGTTGATTTGCATGCCCTTCCAGTACGCTAACTTGCAATCAATTTTACAAAGGACCCAATCCCATCTCTGCACCATCATGACAACAAATCCCTTTCTAATACCAAGTAGGTGGAAGACCTGTCGCCAAGGAATAATTTGACAAGCATGGTCAACTAGTAGATGGGGAGGTAGTCGGATGATGGTGCGAAAGGCAGTTTTGGAGTGGTTGATCCGAGAACCTAACACCTCAGAAAAAGTGTCTAGGCACCCCCAAAAGGCCTCAATGCTGGCCACATCATTATGCACAAATGCATTCATGTCATCAACAAAACTTCTTATGAACATCTCACCATTGTTTAGAGGTAGAGATAGACCTTTAATATGGCCCATTTCCATGTGATGCTACTGTAGACGTTTACGTCCTTCCATGGAGATAGCGAAGAGTAGAGGGGCTAGTGGGCAACCTTGCCTAATAGATCATTTTAATCTGATAGCCTTCAATAGTTGACCAATGATGTTTATTTGCATCGATGCGTTTCCCAGCAAAGTGGCAATCATCTTACTGAATTTCTTACTACACCCGAGGATCAACACATGGGCCTCTTTGGATCAACACTTGGGCCTCTTTGGACTCTCTTTCCCACAATGTGTTGTTATCTTGGGGCTTTAACATGGTGGAATACCCTTTGGATTGGGAGGAAAGCAAGACTCGACAGAAGCTATATTACACAGAACATTATCAGTCGGTGGGGTGAGCCTGACATCTCGCAACACATTGACCTCTCACTTTTAAGCCGATTGACAAACTCAAAAAGTGCCTTGGTTTCATGCTTTTGCCAATGGTTCCTCCTCGACTAGATGCTTCACAATATTTGACGAAGGTGAAGAGAGAAGCTGTATCGGAGGCTTTGGCACCTTGAGGAGGAAGTGAACAAAGAGAACTACCAATACCATATGGGACTACGAAAAATTAGAGGAAATTCGAAAGATTGGTGGGCAGGCCAGGTTGACAAACCAACAAAAGGTTGACAAACCAACAAAAGAGATGTGTGGCATCCTCGATTCCCCAACGGGAAAAGCTCCGATCCTGACGACCTCACAAATGAATTTTTCAAGTCTTTCGGGTAGGTGATGGCCACCTTATTGCACTTGGTTTGGCAAGAGACTTTGGCTTTTGGTGCCCTCCCTGAATCCCTCAACAATGGTGTCATCAACCTTATCCATAAAAAAGGTAACAAGAATAGGATTGAAAACCGGTGCCCAATCACGATGCTCCAAATAGGATACAAGATCCTTGCGAAAGTCATTGCCAACAAAATTGCATATCACTTGAAAGGATGGCTTAGCGAGGATCAAACATTTACTGTTAATTCAATTAATTGCATAAGGCATTACTCACACACCATAGTTGGTATCAACTTCAAACGATGTAGAATAGGCAAACACATGTACTCAAAAATTTTATTAGAATGTTGTACAATAGAAAGGAAGGTACATCGTATAGCAGCATGCTATGGCGAGAATGTTGCGCACACAATACTTTTGTTTCATTAATACAATGAAACAAAAGTATGATTCTCTATTTCCTTTTTTATTTATGGCAACACTTTAATATTACAAATGATCTAAGTATTGCTCGATGGAATACAACGATTCTCTGTTTCCTTTTTTATTTATGGCAACACTTTAATATTACAAATGATTTAAATATTGCTCGACGGAATGCATGGTGGACCTCAACCCGAAATTGTTTATGTTTCATCATCATTGTCAGTATCCTGGACCTTAGAAGGTATCTCTCCCTTCAAAACTACGACATGCCCTTTGAATGCAGTAGAGAACCTCTTTTGGACAGACTTCAATTCTCTAGAATTTGTGTGTTGGTCTAGAAATAGTCCCATAGAATTAGCTTGTGAATTAGCTTGTGCAACCAAATGGGCATCATAGAGGATTCCCTTCAGTTGTGCTTCCTCTAGTAATTCAGAAATAGCCTCTTGAGTATAAAATTCTTATTTATGTACAAGCTTGAAATATTTATGGGATTTTGATACTTCATCCTATAAGTCATTAGAATGGGCCACAACATTAACATGCTGAAGCATAGATCATTATTTAAGAAGAAATTGCTTTTTAAGCTTAGTAGAGAGTGTTCAATGTTGCTAATGGATAGGGGAATTTTACTGATCTAGTTATTAAATATTCTCCTATGAGTTATTAAACATTCTCCTTGAGTCCATGAATCTCTGTAGTCTATTCTTCTACTCAAGCAATGAGCTCCATATTCTAGGAGTGCAAAGCTTCTGACTCATCACATACTCCACTGTAAATATGTTCTAGACAAATATAGTCCTATTGGAGTCTATCAAGTTCTTGTTCTGAATGTAATGATAGCCATCTATAATTCGTGGAACTCATGTTGTTGGTCCTGAAGAAGCATGCAAATATCTACAAGGGTGACCATAAGATTGGTGTTTTTTGCCATTAGATGCCTAGTAGCCAGGTAGTTGGTCTATTTGCATTGTGTTTGCTAGCTAATAAAGTGGAGAAGATCAGAGTGAGGATAGGAGCATGGAAGTACCGGGAAATCTTTACTGGTCTAATTCCTTAGTAGTCTAGGAGATAGGCGATAAATTCTTGATATGTACTTCACATCAATTCATGTATTATTAGCTATGAAAAAAAAGGCGGGGCTTCATGACCTGTGTCAGGCTTGGTGGACACGAGTGGCTCTGAGAAGAAGGGGGAAAAGGAGGGAAAGAAAAGAGAAGAGGGCGCTTCCAAAGGCATGCTAAAAAAAAAGAAAGGATCCAAACAGTCGGTTTAAAGGAGGGCAAATCTGGCGCTACCAGGATATATGCCTCAATGATGGAGCGAACTTGAGGGACCTCATCTATCATAAACAAGAGATAATTTCAATCCATGGCCAATGCTTAAGAGGGGGGCACGTTGAAGGTGCTCTCTAGAGTAGCATCATAATCAAACTCTGTGCTTTGATATGCTCACATGATAGTATAGATTCAAAAGCCAAGTGGTAGTAGCCACATGTAGTAAACATCAGAGCAGAAGAAAGCAACGTGAGCTGCTTCATCTTCATGGAAAGGATCCTCGCTATCTGATATAGAAAGATAAACAATGTAAAGATCAGCATGAAGAAGAAATTTCACCACTCGGCTATAGAATAACACAGTTTGAAGATACATAGATGCTATAGAAGGCCAGAATGGTTACAAATATGCTGGAAATTATCTTCAGAAGGAGCTTGTTGCGACAATGTAGCGTTGGGGGAAGGATCTATTTGTGAGGACAACAAATTCGGACCTACATTTGAAAATATGGTGTTAATGTCTTGTTCCAGTAGGTTTGTCTGTTGGTCATTTTGTGTATGTGACACACAAGCAGATCAAATTGAATGCAGAGAAGGCAATCTTCATATTTGTGGACAACATGTTACCTCCCATGGTTGGAATCATGTGTACGATTTATGATGAACACAAGGATGAAGATGGGTTTTCGTATGTTACATATAGTGAGGAGAATATGTACACCAGCACTTTGTTACTATAGGCTTTGTCTCCGCTCCAGTGAACAATTGAAGTTCCTTACGTATTAATGAGAAACGAAAGCACATCTACCGCGACCATAAAAATTTGTTGGCTCGTTGCTCAGAAGAACACACACATATTTGCATAACAGGTTTTCCTTTGCAGTTTCGAATCTTTCTATATCTTTGAACATCAAGAAAAGGAAATTATAATGCTTCTTAAAAATAACTATAGTGCTTTCATAATTTAAAAGTAACTTGCTTTGGGGAATCGAGGGTCGTTACTTGAGAAAGAGAAAAAAATCTACTATATTAGCCTTGGATCAATGTCTTTTGATTGAATTTTCTAAAATAGAGCAAGTGAGTTGTCCAAGTCTACTATTGGAACACTAATAGTATGAGAATCAGACGTTCAAAATGAGAAATATGTTGATGCTTGTGGCATCAACAAGCCCATGAAGAGCGCTTTGGAAAACTCTTGTATCTATCATTTGTGAGTCCTCCTGACTCAAAAGAAGTTCACACTTGTTTGTTTCACGTGAATGTCCTCTTTCCGATTGTGCTTACGTGGTTTCTTTGGATACTTTCAATTCTCACTCTGAACTTCTTCAGAGTGTCAAGACTTTGCCATTTTGCTTCAATATGAGGTTTATTATGTGCCTATCCATGATTAACAATCACTTGCTTCTTCAAGCGGGGGCAATGACTATTACTTGTAACAAGCCCATCCTGGGTCTCTTTGCTATTAGTAGTCAGATCATTACAACTCAGTATATCTGCATAGCTACTATGATGGTTGAGGATGAGAGAGGGGATATTGTAGCTTGTGTCCTTGGGGGCCCTTGAAATTCGATTGTGAGGATTATTTTGAGAATCTCTTCAATTTCATGTAGGCAGAGGACAAATAGAACAGAGAGAGAGAGAGAGAGAGAGAAAGAGAGTGAGAGAGAGAGTGAGAGTGAGAGAGATAGAGATAATAGACAATAACAAAGCAAATGAAAATCCTTGGCCAACTCACTAAAAGATTAACTTTTATGCTAGTCCAAGAGATAGCATGTCCTGACACAGTAATGTCAGAAAAAGAACTTAGAAGATTGAATCCATTAGTGCTCTTAATTCATTACTTATTTTTTGAAGCTGAGGGTTAGAGAAACATAGGATTAAAGTCTACAGTTAAGGAAGCCCAAATAAAGGTGACTTTCATGGCACCCTATGTGCACCCCTAAGCACGCAAGATACCAACGACAAGCATGAACCTCACATGAAACAACAAGAGGTTTTATAAACTGAATTTTGACTTTGACTTTAGATTAGAGTAAGATGGGTGATGAGACCTTAGGAAGAGGAGTGCGACGTGACTTTGACACACAAGCTATTAATGCCTTGTTAGAACTTATGTTTATGAACCAATACACTACAGTAAATAAAGACCATTTGGTACAATAATCTCAAGAAACTGTTAAAGAGCATGGATTCTTTCGTGGTAGAAATGTATTTAGTTTCTTATGTGCGTATGACCTCAAAAAGGATTTCAACAAGGTACCAGTGACTTTGAAATTATCCAACTTTTTGAGATTTGTTACACTAGAATTAAACCTAGACTTGTAACACTTCAAGAGTAAGAAAAAGCTTGGGATGAACTTAAGAAGCTCTTGAGAGAGGAATATATTCTAGAGGACTTGACTATGCACACACATTGAGCATTTAGAGAATGGGTAGCTTCTCCTAATAAGCGACTTGTCGCAACAAATTGCTTCATGAATTTAAAGAAAGATTTAGCCAATTGGATGAAGCACATCAAAATGCATTAGCTCTCAACAAAGTTGCACTTTTGGTTCAGAATGCCTATCTGGCCTTAGCCTTAGAGCGAGGGACTAGCTGTAGGATTTGACTCAACCACTAGGTTTGACTACTGAATGGGATAAGGTGTGAGAAACTATTTTAATTATTATGAAATGTAAATGATGGGAATCTGGAATTTCTCAAGAAAGAATTGAGGAAGTCAAGAAAACCCAAGGGTTTCAAAAAATCTTAAATTCAAACCCAAAAATAAGAATAAAACCTCATCTTGAGATCTGACCAGTAGTTGCTCCACCTGCAAAGATCGATGAAATCATTCAAGGTGTGAAGGATCTATGTTTAAAATTAAGCACATTAGAGAAATCAGGTTGGGGATACAATTCAATCGCAAAAAAGTTGGGATTCTCCTATTTATGCATTTATTGTATATGCATATGAGGCTAATGTTGAGGAAAAGAAAAAATGACAAGAGAGGAGTGAGGTTTCAAATAAGAGAGTAACAAGACAAAGTGAAAAGGAGGTAAGAATTGAGGAGCCAAATGAGATAGAAACTAGTAAGGAAGAAAAGAAAGAACCAAGAAAAGGTCCTCCTTACAAACTAGTTTCAGATCTCGAGAAACAAACAAATTAGAAGCAAGTCATTGATGACAATATACATAAGAGCATTGTTGCTATTCCAATAGGAGATTTACTGGGAATCGCTAAACATGCATTTATTGATGACATACTTGATAGTCTTAAGAAAAAGAGGCAATACTTTGAAGAACCTGTAATAAGTGAGCCAATCCCAATGGTCTAAAATTTTCAAATGGAAGTGGAGTGTAATGAATTCAGAAGATTACCTAAAGTAATTCTTGATGATGAGCGAGAATGGAATGTACCTGAAAGTTATTATGAAAATAACCTTTGGGTAATAGGGACAACATAAACTATGGTGAAACTTGGATCAAGACCTTATGTTGCTCTTATTGACTCTGGATTGGAAATTAATGTGATTTCAAAAAAATTCTATGATCAAGAGAAGTGGCCCATTCATGGAGATCATGGATGGAGGATGAAATATGCAAATAACCTAACTAGAGATTTACATGAGGCATGTGCTCATGTACCAATTGCTATAGGAGATGTTTGTGATGAGCGTCATTTTTTCGCACATGATGGTTGTCCATATCTAGTAATTTTGGGCCAACCATTCATCAACGAGGCACAAATGGAGACTAAAGTCCTTGATGATGGAAGTGCATATGCATGTATTCATTCATGAGATGGACTTAAGTCTATTCTATTTATGGCTCTGTGTGTCAATCATCCACATAACAGTATGTTGTTGAGGAGTGATCCTATTGGACATTATGAAAAGGATTGAATTAAAGTGCCATGATTAAGTGAGATGATTTTGGCATGAGGTTTATTGAAACCTTGGCTCCTTCCATGATGGAAGAGAACTCATGTTTTGTGCGTGATAGAGAAGATTCAAAGTTTATAAGGTGCAAGGACATGAATCAAAAATAGGGAAATTTGAACGAGGTCATGCACCAATTGTTCAAGCCCTTGCAAAAGCTATAAGGGAAACATCTGTCATTGGCCATATTTCAGTTCATTTCCATTGCTAGCAGATCCCATGACATGTATGTGTACGACTAGATTTATGCCAATTGAGTTAATGTACAACCAAAAACCAATTTCTCCAATAGAATCTTATGTCCTCTCTTGGTTTATGTTGCCTTGAGATATTAATCTACCTAAAGAAGAACTTTTGTGTTTAAGAATGCAACAGCTAGAACAAAGGCATGCACGATTACAAGAAGCAAAGGAGAAGTTGAAGGTGTGAAGAACAGAAACAAAGTTTACTTTGATAAAAAACACCGTTGAGACCAAGAGACATACAAGAAAATGATTGGGTCCTAGTATATGATAGCACACTTGATGCACAATAAAAAGCTAGAAGAAAATCGGTGAGACGTTGGTTCCGCACATATATTGTACATAGTGTCAATGACAATAATACTTCTGTTTTAAAAGGGCTAGATAATACCATTTTTTAAGTACAAGGATCAAGATGAAGAAGAAACATGAATGGAACTTGACAATAAACAATTTTTACATATGTGTATGTATATATTGATAAATGTATATAAAGAATAATGGCTAAAAAATTAGTGTTGATATGCTCAATAACAAGAATTGAGATGTGTAGAAATAGTGATCAAATATCCAATAATGAGAAAATGCAAAAGTGTGAGTAAATATGTGTTGATTAAAGTAAGTGTGTGCATATGATTGCATGTTGATGAATATATATAGACATTGTGTGTGTGTGTTGTACTTTCTTATGGTTTTTTCTTGAAGGCATGGTTGAAGAGAGATAATGGTAATTTGTTTGTGTAACGATGGAGACAAACTCTTCTATTCAAGCAGAAGCATCTTCTAGGAGACTTTCTAATCCAATTAGGAATAGAGTTTCAAATCAGGCTAGGAATACACCTTTAGATCAGTCTTTGATTTATATTTTTTTCCATGTATTTGTTTCCCATGCTTGTGAATACCTCAGTAGATAGAGTAATGATTGAAGAAGAAGCATTAGCTAGAATAATTTCAAATCGAACTAGAAATATAAACTCAAATCAACCTAGGAATATATATTTAAAGCAAACTGGGAACATACCTTTAGAGTAGTGCTCAATTTATATTTTCTTGTCCACTTATTTGGTTCCCATGCTTTTGAATATGCTAGTAGATAGAGAAATGATTGAAACAAAAGTTTCTTCTAGAATAATTTTAAATCAATCTAGGAATATTTTGCTAGATGACAAGCCAATTCATGGTTTTATCTCTAAATATTTGCTTCCTTTGGAAGAAAATATTGTAATAACTTGTGTATATATACGTTTGTGAGTATATTTATGTTTTGTTTCTATAAAACTTTTAAGAGTTTAGCAAAATAAGACTAAGTATTGGAAGCTTGCAAGTTGAAAACCACCAATGTAAATAAATAAATGAGGTGATGTCCTTCAAAGTTTTGCAATTGTTTGTGATTTTTTTACATATTAAAAGGTTTTTGTTTTGATGCAGTGAAGCTCTTTGGTGAGATTCTGATAGAGGATGTTCTTCAAGAAAATTTCATTGATAATAGTTTGATCACTTTTTCAAAATGATTTTTATATATGTGCATAATGTTATTTTGGTTCAGATGTTTGTTATTATTAGCATAGATTTCATGAATGCACCAAATCACCAAATATGATAAACAAATCACAAAGTTTAGGAATATATTTTTCGTTAGCTTTCCTGCTTAAGCCTTGATATTTTTGCACCATTTTGAGTTGCATTGCATATAAAGGATGCACATTTCGAGTTCAAGAGAGCACATGTTTTTGATTTCCATCAGTGCACATTCATTTGCACAAGAAAATGGACATGTAAATATCTTGGAAGATAATAAATCTAGCTTGAGAAAAAATGAAAAGAGTTGTGAGTGAAGATTGTTGGGAACGATGGATGGATGATCCAGGAAACTGAGTAGGTACTGCTAAACCTGCTTTGTACCAGCGCTCTCTTGCTTTAGACTTGATTAGTAGACTTCCTTAGCTTTCCA
Organism: Ceratopteris richardii; assembly: GCA_020310875.1. NCBI lineage: Eukaryota > Viridiplantae > Streptophyta > Polypodiopsida > Polypodiales > Pteridaceae > Ceratopteris > Ceratopteris richardii. The sequence continues at coordinate 51,759,929 of CM035436.1, read as the reverse complement.
ATGACACCAAGAAATGGCCTATGTCCTTTGAAAATAATGTGTGCAATGATTGAATCAAAACAGATAACTTTGGAAGTCACAAACTCAAGAAAACCTTCTATTTTGGTCTTGACACCTGCTGAATGTTTTGCTCAGTGTGACAAGCACAGTAGCAATTGATAAAATTCCTTCTAGGGGTATTCAATTAACTTAGTAAGCTACCATTTGAAAGTAGAATGATGTAAAATGACAAACTATACTCAGAGAAATTAATTTAGCAAACTTAGCTATACCCCCCACTTTTTAGGACTGTAGCAAAAATAGACTAGTGAGCACCTCGACAAAGATTTGTCTGAATTTTCTGAACGGAATGTCTTCAATCTTTGATAGCATATAGTAGACTTCAAGCTGAATCCAACAAGCTTTGAATCACGGAATTGGGAGTAGTATTGACCGAGATATGCCCTTGACAAGTTGACAGACTTTTGAGTAGACTAGTAGAGAACACAGAGATGAATGATATAAATGTATCTATTAGTTAACACTTGTGTACAATCCCATTGGCATGGATAGAATTGCCTAATGGTGTAGAGAGGTGTAGGCTATGGTATAGTCCTCACACACACTCAATTAGAGAAGAATGAAGCTCGGGAGTGAAGTGATCTACCCGCGACTTTTCCAAGTACATTTTTATAGGATATGTGCAAAAATTTGAATTCAAATTCAAATTTTGGCTTCCTATGATCAAGGTCCTAAAAGCTTGGAGATATTCTCTCAATCAAATAGGCTACTTTTTCCAAGACTCACTTTTGTAGGTGATTACAAAAGATTCCAAGTCATTTTGACTTTTACAAATGAGATAAAGTGGTAATTAACCACTAGCATATGTTCCTATGGTTCTTCATGTATGTAGAGTCTTTATGATAACTTCCAAGCCAAATATGTAGGCTTGTGATTTACACCAAGATCTCCCCCTCAAGCCAAACATTTTGGCTTAAGTCTTCATCCTCATTCTTCAAGTATATCATGCAATCCAATCATAGATTTGAACCTGCAAAGTTTGGTCCCATCCAAAGCTTTAGTCAGCAAATCTGCACATTGCATGTTGGTTGACACATAGCTCAGCTGAATATCTTTGCTTAGCAAATTCTCTCTCACATAATGATAATGAACTTCTATGTGTTTTGTTCTGGCATGATAGATAGGATTAGCTGCAAGGTGAAGAGAACTTGTATTATGTCCAAAGATAATTGGAGGCCTAGTATACAAGCCCAATTCTGTGTACAAAAGCTTAATCCAAATTGCTTCTTGAGTGGCATTGGCTAGACCTCTATACTCTGCTTCTGTAGAAGATAATGCAATAGTTGGTTGCTTCTTTGCAGACCATGAAATTGGTTTGTCACCTGCAAAAGAAATGTATCCTGAAGTGCTTCTCCTATCATCCTTGCATCCTGCCCAATTTTCATCTGAATAAACTTTTATATCAATATCTGAAGTATAAGGAAAACACAAACCATGGTTCTGTGTACCCTTGAGATACTTCAAGATTCTTTTGGCAGCCTCTAAGTGAGGTATCCTTGGCTTGTGCATAAATTGACTTAGCACACTAACTCCATATGCAATGTCAATTCTGGTTAGAGTAGCATAGTTCAAACTACCCACCATACTTTGATAACCTGTAATGTCTTGGACTTCATCACCTTCATGGGCACTTAGCTTTAAGTTCACCTCCATTGGAGTGCTTGCTCCTTTAGCATCCTGCAATTGAAATTTCTTCAACATATCTTGTACATACTTCTTCTGAGTAATGTATATTCCTGAATTAGTGTAAACTAATTCAAGTCCCAAAAAATACTTCAATAATCCAAGATCATTGATCTTGAATTCCTTCATCATCTGGCTTTTGATGCTTTTGATTCCATTGACATCATTGCCTGTAATGATGATGTCATCAACATAAACACAAAGATAGATTACCTCTGAATTACTTCTCTTAATGAACAGAGAAGTGTCATCCTTACTCATGATAAAACCTTGGCCTTGGAGGTATGTAGTTAGCCTGTAATTCCATGCCCTAGGTGCTTGCTTCAATCCATATAAAGCCTTCTTTAATTTGCAAACATAAGTTACCTTCTTAGGGTCTTCATAGCCAGGAGGTTGTGACATATAAACCTCTTCTCGAATCCATCCATTCAAGAAAGCATTCTTGACATCCAATTGGTACATGTTCCAATTCTTTGATGCAGCCACACTAACCAACACTCTGATTATTGGCATCTTGGCCACAGGAGAAAATGTCTCTTCATAGTCAATGCCTTGGGTTTGTGCAAAACCCTTGGCTACCAATCGGGCCTTGTACCTGTTAATTGTGCCATCATAATTTCTTTTCAATTTATAGATCCATCTGGATCCGATTACCTTCATGGAGTCCTTCTTGGGTACTAACTCCCATGTATCACTCTCCTTGAGTGCTTCAATCTCCTCATCCATAGCTTGTTTCCATTCTAACTTGGTGATTGCTTCTTCATATGAACCTGGTTCTTCATTTGACAAATCCTTTGCAAGATAAATTGAATGTTTAGTAACAAGAGATGTATCATACCCATATCTAATAGGTTTTCTGCTTTCTCTTTGAGACCTTCTGATTGATTGAGTTGAAGATTCTAGTATGTCCTCAAGCTTCTTCATCTTCATTTTGCCTTTGGACTTCCATGCCTTGAACTCTTCAAGGTTGATTGTATCTTCATCATCTGAAATTGAATCTCCATCCTGAGTAGGTTCCTCCTTTGTAAGTTTTGGAAATTCTTCTTCCAAATCATAGGGTAGTTTGACCTTCCTGCATTCATTCTCATACCAAGAATCATTCTCATCAAAGATCACATCTCTGCTTACCATAAATCCCTTATTGGTAGGGTTATAAAACCTGTAACCTTTTTGATTTAAATCATATCCAATGAAAATACATTTTTCAGCCTTTGGATCTAGCTTTCCTCTTACCTGTGAAGGAATGTGTACATATGCTACACATCCAAAAATTTTGCAGTGATCCAATGATGGTCTCTTACCATGCCATGCTTCATATGGTTTCATACCATCAAGTGACTTTGATGGTAACTTGTTTATGAGATAGGTGGCAGTAGAAACACTCTCTGCCCATAGATAGTTAGGCAATTTCTTCTCATTAAGCATAGATCTAGTTGTCTCAACAATTAACCTATTTCTTCTTTCAACTACCCCATTCTGTTCAGGAGAGTACCTTGTGGTTATTTCCCTTTTGATGCCTCTATCCTGCAAGAAGTCCTCAAATTCATTGGAGAAGTACTCACCTCCTCCATCTGACCTTAGCCTCTTCAAATTCCTTCCTGTCTGATTTTCAACTAGTGCAAGATATTTCTTAAAACAATTGAATACCTCATCCTTGTGCTTCATAAAGTATAATACAGTCCATCTGCTATAATCATCAATAATAGACATATAGTACCTTGAACCTGAAACTGAGGGGTCTTTGCTAGGTCCCCATACATCTGTGTGTACAAGCTCTAGATAGTCTTCATGCATATATCCTTTCTTGGAGAAGGGTAACCTGTGAGACTTACCAAATTGACAAGCACCACACTTGTAAATCATATGTTGCTTGGATACATTAGGTATCCCAAGCACACATTGGTCCCTGCACATTTGCTTCAAGGTCCTTTCTCCTATGTGCCCTAATCTCTTGTGCCAAATCTCAAGCTCTGAAAGTGTTTGATCTTTATAACTGTATAATGCAATGTTCTTTATATCTTCCAACTAAAAAGTGAAAAGTCTACCTAATTTTTCTCCTTTAGCTATCCTTTTGAATCCATGTCTTGGGTCCTCCACAAATGCTCCATATTGATTGAATCTGACCTGCAACCCTTTCTCTACAATCTGACCAACACTCATTAAGTTCTTTGTAATGGTTGGTACATAGAGTACCCTGCTTAACAAATTCTGATTACCATCACAAGTCTTCACATTTCCAACTTTAACTACAGAATGCTTTGTATCATCACCTGTTTGGACTTGGTGTTTGCCTTTTGGTTCCTCAAGATCACAGAGTACTGCAACATTACCAGCCACATGATTTGAACACCTTGAATCAATATAAAATAAGTGATCATCATTTGTACCTGACTTTGAAGTCATGTTCATGATCAAGAGAGAGTCATCTTGCTCCTCTGTGTAGTTGTTGTAGTTCTTTCTGTTTCTGAATCCTCCTTGGTAGTTGCCATTGTAATTGTTGTTGTAGTTGTTGTAGTAATTGTTGTTGTGGCCTTGGTGATGGTTGAACCTTCCTCTAGACTGTGAATATCCACCTCTTTGGTAGCCTCTTCCTCTCTGATTTTTATAATTCCTGTAACACTCATCTGTGGTGTGATTTGATAAGCCACAAATGTTACATGGTGATGAGTTATAGGGTCTCCCCCTACCTTGCTTACCTCCTCTGCCCCTTCCTCTTGAAGATCTACCTCTCCCTGCAAAGTTGGCTTGGGAGGTAGAGCCTTCATCTTCCACCTTTTTACTCTTGCCTTTATCCTTGGATTTCTTATCAGTATATAGGGCAGAAGAGTTCTTGCCTTTGGATGTATCTCCACTCTTGGTAAGCTTTGCTTCATGTGTAAATAGTTGTCCCATGAGAGTTGTAAGGTCTGGAGTGTGCATGTCCATGTAGAGATCCATTGTAGTGGTGAAGCTTTCCCACTTGTCATCAGCCTTGATTCCATTGATTACCTGCCTTACAATTTGTTCTTCTTCAATCTCTTCTCTTATGCTTGCTGACTGATCTGCAACATCTTTGATCTTGGTCACAAATTCTGAAACAGCTTGCTTAGGTTGCTTTCTTAGTGTTGTGAATTCAATCCACAACTGATTTTTCCTAGCCCTTGTATTGGAGGAAGAATATCATGACAAGGTTTCCCAAGTCTCTTGGGAAGTCTTACAATTTATGATTTGAGGTAAAAGAAAGTCAGATATAGAGTTGACTAAATAAGACCTTGCCAATGCATCCCTTGCACACCATGTGTTGAGTTTTTCTTGTTCCTCCTTGGTTGGCAAACCTCTTGCTTTGAATGAGGGCAATTCCTCATCTCCTGAGATGTATCCATAGAGACTCCTTACTTGTAAGTAGGTATTCATCCTTAGAGACCAAGCTTGATAATTGTTCCTGTCCAATTTGTCAATAAATGAAGGAAAACCATCTCCCATTTTACCTTATTTGCTCTGATACCATTGTTGGGAAAGATGGATGGATGATCCAGGAAACTAAGTAGGTACTGCTAAACCTGCTTTGTACCAGCCCTCTCTTGCTTTAGACTTGATTAGTAGACTTCCTTAGCTTTCCAATGACACCAAGAAATGGCTTATGTCCTTTGGAAATAATGTGTGCAATGATTGTATCAAAACAGATAACTTTGGAAGTCACAAACTCAAGAAAACCTTCTATTTTGGTCTTGACACCTGCTGAATGTTTTACTCAGTGTGACCAACACAGTAGCAATTGATAAAATCCTTCTAGGGGTATTCAACTAACTTAGTAAGCTACCATTTGCAAGTGGAATGATGTAAAATGACAAACTATACTCAGAGAAATTAATTTAGCAAACTTAGCTATACCCCCGACTTTTTAGGACTGTAGCACAAATAGGCCAGTGAGCACCTCGACGACGATTTCTCTGAATCTTCTGAATGGAATGTCTTCAATTTTTGATAGCATATAGTAGACTTCAAGCTGAATCCAACAAGCTTTGAATCACTGAATCTCAAGTAGTATTGACCGAGATATGCCCTTGACAAGTTGACAGACTTTTGAGTAGACTAGTAGAGAACACAGAGATGAATGATATAAATGTATCTATTAGTTAACACTTGTGTACAATCCCATTGGCATGGATAGCATTGCCTAATGGTGTAGAGAGGTGTAGGCTATGGTATAGTCCTCACACACACTCAATTACAGAAGAATGAAGCTCGGGAGTGAAGTGATCTACCCGTGACTTTTCCAAGTACATTTTTATAGGATATGTGCAAAAATTTGAATTCAAATTCAAATTTTGGCTTCCTATGATCAAGGTCCTAAAAGCTTGGAGATATTCTCTCAATCAAATAGGCTACTTTTTCCAAGACTCACTTTGGTAGGTGATTACAAAAGATTCCAAGTCATTTTGACTTTTACAAATGAGATAAAGTGGTAATTTACCACTAGCATATGTTCCTATGGTTTCATGTATGTAGAGTCTTTATGATAACTTCCAAGCCAAATGTGTAGGCTTGTGATTTACACCAACAAAGATGAGAGTGATTACATTTGAGAATGGAAGTTATAAGTGGAAAGCTTCTTTGTTTAGAAATCATGAGAATCATTTCCATATTTGCACCATGATTGTGAATGCTTGCATCTGGAGAATACATGCTTGAAAATGTAAGTGCACATGTGCTTCCAAACCCATAGGTGCACGTCCTATTACACACTAAATGAGTTGTAAATACATGAGGAAATTTGGATTTCAGAATGAGTGAGACTCCTCTTCATCAAATGCCACACACCCTTTCTGGTTGCACCATTATGTTTTTGATGGAGTTAGAGTATCCATAAATAGGGCTCACTACATGGCCGTGCATAGACACAATGATTTTGTATGCCCATGTACTTGATTGACATCATCATGTTTGATATTTTTCCACAAAGGCTTGCAGATTGGTGTTGGTGTGTCCAGAAGCCACACAGGTTTGGAGGGTGTGGATGTCGTGGAGATTTCATCTCCATGGAGTCATTCTCAGGTTGCTCATTTTGGTGGATATTTATTCTAGGTATCATGCTCATGAAGATGCTCAAGCTGTTCTTTTGGGCTCTCAACAAGAGATGTTGTTGCATGGAGCTCATTAATTACTGGCTATGCACATTTTGGGGATTTTATGAATGTCCTCCATTTGCTTCATTGTATGAAATGTGAGGACATTAGGCCAAAATCTATAGCATTAATTAGTTTGATGAATTTTTTGATTCATGAAGGCCTAGTTGCTGAGGGAGAGTTATTTTTGGTTATAGGTGAAGAGTTTAATATTGTTCCAACTCTTGAACATCGAACATGGATGTTGGAGTTTTTTTGGCTGTGCAAGAAAACTTGAAAAGGGAGTTTTTGTTTTTGATGATGCATCCTATCCTTCTGACATTGTAATGTCTCCTATGTTGTTGACTGCTTGTTGAAAAATGTGATAATTTAGAGCTTGAGAAACAAGCTATGCAATTGGATGAAAAGGATGCTACAACCTATATTTGTATGGATACTATGTAAAGGGATCTGGGTATACTTGAGGAAGCTAATAAAGTGGAGAAGATGAGAGTGAGAAAAGGAGCATCGAAGTAACGGAAAATCTTTGGTGGTCTAATTCATTAGTAGTCTAGGAGATAGGCGATAAATTCTTGCTATGTACTTCACATCAATTCATGTATTATTAGCTATGGGAAAGAAAATGGGGTGGTCTTCATGAACTGCGTGAGGCTTGGTGGATTGGAGTGGCTTCGAGAAGAAGCTGAAAAGGGAGGGAAAGAAAAGAGAAGAGGGTCCTTCGAGAGCCCTGTTAAAAAAAGAAAGGATCCAAAGAGTCAGTCCTAAAGAGGGTAGATCTAGCACTATCAGGATATATATCTCAACGATGGAGCAAACTTGAGGGAGCTCATGTAGCATAAACAAGAGAATTTCGATTGGTGGCCAATGCTTAAGAGGGGGCATATTGAAGGTTCTCTCGGGAGGAGCATCAGAATCGAACTTTGTGCTTTGGTATGATATAGGATATTATGGATTCAAAAGCCAGGCGGTAGTAGCCACATGCAGTAAACATCCGAGCGGTAGAAAGCAACGCTAGTTGCTTCATCTTCATGGGAAGGATCCTCGTTATCTGATGTCAAAGAAAGATGAACAATGTAAAGATAAATATGAAGAAGAAATGTCACCACTGATCTGCTATAGAATAACACAAAGTTTGAAGATGCTCAAGATGTAGAAGATGCTATAGAAGGCCGGAATGGTTATAAATATGCTAGAAATTATCTTCGGAAGGAGCTTGGTGCTCTGAATTTTGGGTCGTGACCATGCAATGACAGGGGAAGGATCTATCTATGGGGAGAACACATTCAGAAGTACATTAGAAACTAGTCAAATATGGTGTTAATGTCTTGTTCCACCAGATTTGATTGTTGGTCAGTTTGTGTATCCGACATGCAAGCGGATCAAATTGAATGCAGGGAAGGCAATCTTTATATTTGTGGACAGTGTGTTACCTCCCATGGCTGCAATCATATGTGCTATTTATATGATGAGCATAAGGATGAAGATGGGTTTTTATATGTTAAATATAGTGGGGAGTACAGGTACGCCAATGCTTTATTACTACAGGCGTTGGCTCCCCTCTAGTGAACAATTGAAGTTCTTTACGTATTAATGACAGATGAAAGCACATCTCCCGAGACCATAAGAAGTATTTGGCTCGTCGCTCAGAGGAACACACACATATTTGCATAACAAGTTTTCTCCTTTGTGTTTATGAATCTTTTTGTATCTCTGAACATCAGGAAAGGGAAATTATAATGCTGCTTAAAAAGAACTGTAGTGCTTCTGTAATTTGGCTTCGGGGAATCGAGGGTCTTTACTTGGGCAAGAGCGGAAAATCTACTGTATTAGCCTAGGATCAATATCTTTTGATTGAAGTTTCTGAAATAGAGAAAATGAGTTGTCAAGGTCTGCTATTGGAACAGTAATAATATGAGAATCAAGCGCTCGAAATGACAAATACGTTGATGCTTGTGGCATTAACAATCCCATGAAGAGTGCTTTATAAAACTCTTGTACGTATCGAGTGTGAGTCCTCCTCACTCAAAAGAAGTTCACACTTGCTTGTTCCACATGAATGTCCTCTCTATTCTTCTATCATATTATGAGCTACAAGAAAAGAAGTCCAAATAAAGTTCATTTTCTTGGCATCCTTTGTGCACCCCTATGCACACAAAATATTGATGGTAGTGCTTAACCAACTCCCTTGACACATAAGCAATGTATCAACCTACTTATCTGTGAGATACCAAACTAAACATCAAGCCAAGTTATGCATAAGTCAATCAACCATGTAATAGCATGTTGATAGAGAATAACATCATATGCATCTCCAACATCATGAAGACTCAACTCTAAACCTATTTCCATAGGAGTGCCAATAGGTTTGCAATCTTCAAGGCCAAAATGCTACAATAATGTGTCAATATACTTTATTTGAAACAAGGCTATTCACCCATCAACTCGCATAGAAAGAATGCCCAAATAATAATGCAAATGCCCCAAATCTTGTATCTCAAATGGGGCATGAAAATCAGGCTTAAAATCAACAATATGCTTCTCATTAGGATCAGTGAGCAACATCTCATTAGCATAGACAATAATAATCAGAAGCACATCATTTGCATGCTTCACATATAAGGTGCTCTAAGTTGGACTATTCTCAAAATCATGTGCAATCAAGTAGGAATGTATCTTTTCATACCAAACACGTGGTGCTTACTTTCAAACCATATAATGCCTATTTCAACCTACACACTTTGTTTTCATGCTCTTTCTGTAGAAAACCATGGGATTGAGAAACATACAGTTCTTCATGTAAGTGACCACTCAGAAATGCAGGTTTAATGTTCAATTGATGTACATTCCAACCATGATGAGCTCCAAGTGCACAAATGCTATGAACAGTAGTGAGTCGCCATGTGGAGATCTCATCAAAATCAATGCCACTTTCTTGAGCATAACCTTTTGCAGCAAGCCTAGCCTTATACCTATCAAATGTTGCATCTGGCTTACACTTTAGCTTGTATACCCACTCATTGCCCATGGCCTTCTTGCAACAAAACAACACACTAATAGCATCATATTTTGATTGCATAACACCCATGCAATTTTTTGAATTTTGTGCTTGTTAGACGGCCGCCGAATAAGGACAATTGTACTTAGACAGAGGTTTTTAATGTAGAAAGAACTCTTTTGGAAGTACGCGGTAAAGAAAGATTCGCGTAAGCGTTGTAACAAAATTCTATTTAAAGCAATGAAAAGAGAATGGGAGAGAGCCCCGTGTTTGGGAGTTGCGAGTGTATTGTGCGAGCCCCGTGTTTGGGAGTTGCGAGTGTATTGTGAGAGCCCCGTGTTTGGGAGTTGCGAGTGTATTGTGCGAGCCCCGTGTTTGGGAGTTGCGAGTGTATTGTGAGAGCCCCGTGTTTGGGAGTTGCGAGTGTATTGTGCGAGCCCCGTGTTTGGGAGTTGCGAGTGTATTGTGAGAGCCCCGTGTTTGGGAGTTGCGAGTGTATTGTGAGAGCTCCGAGTTGGGATTTTGCCCTTCTACTGTGTGTAGGTAGGCGTTAATGAGTAGAGCACCTTGGCTCTATCCTGTTCTGCGTGCCCTATCTGTGTAATTATCTGTCTGAGTATGCGCGATACACTACGGTGTTACGAATCGGTACTGTGATTGTGAGATTCTGTCGATAACGAGTTAAGATATCTCTGATTATGCGTGGTGTGTTAGTGTGTTGTCTATCTGCTATTTCTTTGGTGGAATAGGTAAGCGTGAATAATAGATATGAGTCGCTATGATTCTCTGTAAGTGACTGAGTCGGTATTATAGTCTGTGTTCAAGGTTAATGCCGGTAATGTCTAAGTACGCGTAGAATGGTAATAATGTTACGACACGTCTTGCTGTCAGTAGATATTACGGGTTGAAGGTAGATACACGGTAAGTCTGCGAACTGAAGAGAAGGATTATGTGTTATGGTCTTGTTAAGTTACTAAAAGTGTTGTACTGTCATCTCGGACTACTGTTCAACTACTATGGCAGGAACAGTCTGGGAGCTCTGAGTTCCAGTACGTTGGTCTAGTCAAGGTTGTTCAGAAGCAAAAACTGAGCTAAGACGTGAAAACCATAACTACGGTTGAGTGAGAAGTTGGGAAAATAGTACAGGGCCTCTGTTTAACAGACCCCTACCACTCCCAAGGACCCACGTGGCTAGAGTCAATTTATTTTGTGGTAAGATTGAGTACAGAAAAAGAGATACTCGGAGATATCTGGTACGCAGGTGTGGAACCAGAATCTGGGTCTCCGAAGAACTGTTGTTTTGAATTAGTAATTAACGTCTGCGGTAGGTAGTTAACGGTTGAAGTTACAATAAGCGATTACACCTTTAACATTTGGCGCTGTCTGTGGGAAAGTGGCATCCGATTGCCAGTTCTCTGGCCCGTTGTCTGTGGGAAAGTGGCATCCGACTGCCAGTTCTCTGGCCCGTTGTCTGTGGGAAAGTGGCAACTGATTACCAGTCTCTGCGGTAAAGTAGCATTTGATTACGAGTCACTTGTGAGACAGTGGCATTAGAGTGCTAACGGTTTGTAAGAAGCAAACATCCAGCAACATTTGCTTCACTGACAGTAGCAACAGATCCAGATTGTTGCAAACTGCTCAGATAGTATCATTGGGCAATGATACATGCCGGTCACTCGATCGGGCGAAACATATCCTAAGAATCGTCATATTGAAGCACGAAAATCACAAAAGATAGCCTCGGGAGAAGTAGGCATAACTAGATCTGACCAAGTGGTCAAGAAAAGTGGAAACATTACAACTGATTCCGGTCATATTCCGGTAGAACGGTCAACGCCTTCGATACATTCTGATGCTACTTCGACCCAGCCTATCGAAGATATAGCAAGTCCAGACTCTATCAAAACGCCGTTGGAACCTAGTTTAACAATATCAGATAAAGATTTAGAGTTATCCACGGTCAGAAATACGTTAGGAAAATTCGGCAGAAGTAGTAAAACAGGGCATTCTGGCCCAATTTCGGTTCATTCCGGTGAGATTCCGGTGATAGAATCACCGATCGCTGGCAAAGGTTTAGCCTTTTTTGCGGAATCATCAGCTCAACCTTCGTGTTTGGAAGAAAGATTTCGAATATTAGACATCCAGAAGGAAGGAAAGCTGTTCGAAACAGAGATCCGAAGCATCCTAAGTCGAAACAGCACACCGGAAAGCGCACCATCCGGCGATACAAGTCCCGATAGTTCACCCGATCAATCCCGAGATACAGAAGGAAACCCTGAACCCTTCACAATGAGCGGGCAACACCAACAACAACAACATCAACAACAACAGCTAGGACCGCCAAGGCCGCCTCCAACAGGAGTAACCTACACGAAATTCGGTGGATTCCCAAGAGACGACCCATACGCCCACGTACGAACTTTCGAGATAAGTTATGCAGTTCTTAACCATCCACCAGATCAGGCGTATAAGGCCATTGTTTTTCAATCTACACTGATCAATGAAGCGGCGAGATGGCTCACGGAATATGATATCAATCATTTCGGTACTTACGATGCAGTACGAGACGCCTTTTTACAGCGATTCAGACTAAAGAAGAATTCTGCTGAAATCTTTGAGTATCTACAGAACAACAGACAGAAGGTAAATCAGACCGTCCAGGAGTACGCTACCCTCTTTAGAACACATTTACGGCAGATACCACAGGCTCACGCTAATCTACCTGATGATGTCATCTCTCAATGGTTTATCAATGGATTAACCCCACAACTGAAGCAGATCATGATCATAAGATGTGTCGGAGCTATGACCTTGGATGCCGTCATTGCAATGGCTCTACAGCTAGAATCCAAGGTCGGTGGATTTTCAGAAGACTTGGAATGGTTAAAAACAAACAAAAATATGGCTGAAGATATCACCAGGCAAGTATACTGCACCACATGCAAAAATTCGGGGCATACAAGTGCCAACTGTGCACTGAACCAAGTGTTTTGCGCTATCTGCAACACTACCGGACACACCACCGGAAACTGTGTCTACAACGCTAGAATACAAGGGACAGCAACCGTCAATGCAGTCATCCAAGAACATGGCCAACCAGTAAATCACTATGTGCCTCCGCAACTGAGAAACAATCAACAACAAGGATATCGGAACTACCGAGGACAGAGAAACAACACTTATAATGCCAACCGATGGCAGAATGGACCACCACCGGAAAACCCTGAGTTACCACCTCCACGCTGTCATTTCTGTGGCGAATTCGGCCACATTAGAAGGTTTTGTAAAGACGCAATGGAGTATGATCAAAGAAAGAAGGAACGCCAAAATCCAATGGCCAACATGGTAAAAATTACACCGATCGAGACACAGACTGCTACAGTCCAGACCCGTTCCGGTAAACAACTTCAGCCGGCAGCAGAAATCTTTGAACCAGGGATACAAGAACAACGAAGGATGTATAACAAAGCTAGTCACTGGACCACAACAGAACCACCAGTGTTCCCAGAACCTATTCCGGTGACTCAGGCTTCTTCATCAAAGGACGAAACAACACAAAAGGATGCATCAGTAGGGCCATCATCATCAGTAGAGACAACATCAGACACTTCTACGTCAGTAGGAACTTCAAGTCCAAAAGAACAAGACAGTCAAGCTCAACAGGCCTGGGAAATTTTATCCAAGGCATCCATCACTCTGCCTCTAGGCCAACTTCTGGCCTTAGTGCCCGGGATCCGACAACAGTTTCAGCAACAATTCAGCCCAGTACCTTCTTGCATTCCGACGACAGCCGCAGTTCAACCGGAACCTGATGATGCGATTGATCACGCAGTGCCCTTGATGACAGTATGGTATAAGAATCAGAAGATCACGCAGGTATTAATTGATGGAGGCTCAGGCGTAAACATTGCGACCGCAGCGTTATGCAAAAAGCTAGGCTGGACCGAAATTGAACCAGTTCAATTCTTTGTTCGAATGGCGGATCAATCGAGAGTCCATCCTGTAGGACTTGTGCGGAATGTACCCATCACTCTACAAGGTACGACTTTCAAGATGACTTTTGTCATACTAGATCTACCCGAATCCACTTTGGATTACAATCTTCTTTTCGGCCGACCTTGGCTGAAGCATGCGAAGGTAATACAGGACTGGTCTGCACAAGAGCTTACATTCAAGGATGCCCATCGTAAATATGTGGTGAAACTAGATGCTATGCAATCTTGCGAACCTCACGCCAGACCGTACTTTGCTGAACCAGTTCATATGTTAGATGGACTGTCAGATGATGAAGAAGAGCAATTTCTGAAGAGTAATGCCGATTTAATGTCTCTAGGAACTGTTGACCTACAATCCGTCATAGATAACTGGAACACGTCAGTATGTACAGTAGTAGCTATCACCGGAAAGTCGGTCCAGGAAGATACTTCCTCAACCCATGACGACGAATTACAACCACTGTTCAAGCCAACAGATGATACAGAGAAACCTCAACAATTTTATGTCCCAGAAGACCAGCTGATCACGTACAATCTAGGAGATAGAGACCACCCACGACCTGTGAAGATGAGGCAGAACTTACCGGAAACATTTAAGGAGGATTTGATTAAACTTCTTCGCGAATTCGCAGACGTCTTTGCATGGGATTACAAAGACATGAAAGGATTAGATCCGCGCATCTATCAACACAGGGTCATGTTGAAACCGGAAGTGAAACCAAAAAGACAACCCAGCTACAGAATGAACCCCCATTATGCATCACAGGTAAAAGCCGAACTTGATAGACTATTAAAAGTCGGATTCATTGTACCAGTAGAACACGCTGAATGGATCTCACCCATCCTGATCGTGCCAAAGAAAAACAAGCAGTTACGAATCTGTGTCGATTACCGGAAATTAAATGCAGCAACAGTACCAGATCCTTTCCCGATCCCCTTTTTGGATACCATGCTTGATAGAGTCGCAGGTCATGAAATGTATTCATTTTTAGATGGATACAGCGGGTACAACCAGGTTAGAATGGCTGAAGAGGATATACCAAAAACTGCCTTCATTACCAATTGGGGTGTCTTTGCCTGCACAGTAATGTGGTTCGGATTGAGAAATGCACCAAGCACATTTCAAAGATGTATGCAGGAGATATTTTCTCCTTACCTCACCTCTTTCATGCAAGTATATCTCGACGACTTCTCAATCTTTGGGAAGATGATAGCACATTTGTTTCATTTACGATGCTGTTTTCAGAAGTGTCGAGAATATAGACTCTGCCTTAATCCCAACAAATCCGTGTTTGCGGTTTCATGTGGCAAACTACTTGGGCATATTGTATCTGCTCAAGGTATCCGAGTGGACCCAGATAAGATTTCGGCGATTTTAGAAGCCCCAATACCCACGACTCCGAAAGAAGTAATGCGCTTTATGGGACAAATACGGTGGCATGGCAGACACTTGCGGTGGCTTGCTCACCTAGCAGTACCACTGAACAGGCTAATCACTAAGACTCCCAGACAGTTTGAATGGACTGAAGAATGTCAAACTACATTTGATCGACTCAAGTATCTCCTGACACAAGCTCCAATTTTACAACCACCGGACTGGGACAATCCGTTCCATGTTTTTGTTGACGCTTCAGATATTGCAATCGGCAGTATTCTGATGCAGCAAACAGATAAGTGGTTTCGCCCTGTTTATTACGCCAGTAGAAGACTTGCACCGGCAGAAAAGAACTATTCCACCACTGAAAGAGAATGTCTAGGATTGATTTACTCAATCAAAAAGTTCAGACATTATCTACTAGGCCGGAAATTTACCTTTCATGTGGATCATGCTGCCCTTGTTTATCTAGTAAGACAGCAGCACTTAGGAGGACGATTAGCACGATGGGTGCTACTTTTACAAGAATTCGACTATGATGTCATTCACCGACCCGGAAATGCACATGCCTTAGCAAATTTCTTATCACGCCTAGATTTCGGTGAAGCTCCGGTAGGAATAGATGACACGACTCCTGCGATTTATAATGCTGAACCACTACCTGATGAGACGCCCAACTTACAAACACCACCTACATACTATGATCAGGTTCTAACTTTTCTCACCGAAGGACGCTTTCCAGCTGAGACTGCCAAGGCGGTTCGAAGAAAAATCGCAGTTTTTAGCCGCCGATTTCGGTTAGTTGCTGGAGAACTATATTATACAGATCATACCGGAATCCTACTTCGCTGTATTCCACCACATGAAGTTAACTCAGTTATCACTTTGGCTCACTCAATTCCTCTCGGTGGCCATTTTGCAGCAGACTTAACTCACCGGAAAATTCTGCAAGGAGGACTCTGGTGGCCAACTATGTACAGAGATATCTCACAGTTTGTTAAACAATGCGATGCTTGCCAAAGAGCTGGTCAGCCTTTACAACGGCATCTTTTTCCCCTGCAACCCATCTTACCATTAGAACCTTTTCAGAAATGGGGTTTAGATTTTATCGGGCCAATTACACCTCCAGCAGTATCCAGTAACAATCGATACATACTGACTTGCACAGATTACACAACTAGATGGGCAGAAGCTTGGGCTTTGCGGTCTGCTACAGCAGTTACGGTAGCAAAATGTCTGCTCACGGATGTCTTCCCACAATTTGGTTTACCACTGGAAATTGTCTCAGATCAAGGCACTCATTTTGCAAACAATTTAATGAAGGCACTCACACAGTCCTTCCAAGGCACACATAAATTTAGCTCTCCTTATTATCCACGTGCCAATGGATTGGCTGAAAGTACAAACAAATCACTGTTAAACATCCTCCGGAAATTGATCATGGAAGCACCGGAAAGATGGGATCAACTACTACCTGCAGTATTATGGGCATACCGAACTACATATAAAGTAACAACAGGCTTGACACCTTTCAAGCTAGCTTATGGCTTAGAAGCAATCGCTCCCATGGAAGTAGTCATCCCAAGTTTGCGGGTAGCAATCACTCAGAAGATGCTACCGGAATCTTCACTGACAGCACGAATGGACGCACTCAGAGAACTTGATGAGCACCGATGGCTCAGTTTTTTAACTATGCGCGAAGTTCAACTAAGGCAAGCTAAGACACACGATCGATATTTGAAGACGCCAATCTTTTCGGTAGGATAGCTTGTACTCTTCTATAATGCAAAATCGGACAGAGCAGCAGGAAAATTCAAACTACGATGGTTCGGCCCTTTCAAGATCTCAGCACAAGTAGGTCCGGCAACTTTTCGGTTGACTACGTTGACCGAAATTCCACTTCCAAAAGTAATTAATGGATCGAAGCTGCGGCCGTATTATCCCACTACCAGTACGCCTTAATTTATTCGGCGACGAACCACGTTTTGTATAAATTTTTATGTTTTTCTTTTAGCCGTCTTTTGTACAAATCTTTATGTTACCAGCCGCCCCTCCCTACCGGTCACTCAGTACGCACGCTAGCATGCAAACCGTATCATTCCCGCACCACACAATGATACTCACCCCCACACCGTGTTCTCCATATTTAACCCCCTCAGTTGCGCCAAAAACCGCTATTGTGTTTTCGTGATTGTGTGTGTTATCTTAGTATTCTGTGTTTTCTGTAAGTGTGCATTGTGAACGCCATGGAAGCGCTAGCCAACTACGCTTCTTTCCGCGAAGGTATCCCTACAGACGTAGGCGAATACCTGCGATGCAGAGGGTTGGCCAACTTCGCTGAGTTGCCTTGGCACTCAGTGGAAGCCCATCCCTTCTCCGCACAGATCATCCAAGCCATTGCCCAAAGCCCCACCACCGAACGACAGTGGGTCTTCCTTTCCCTCCCACATAGATCCGTCATCACCTTCCAAGCCTTCGCCGACGCCTACCGCCTCACCCCGCAAGGCCGCGAAAATGGCCCTAGCATCCCTGTCGCCCGTATGACCGCACTCTTTCCCCGCTCCTCATCAAACGAATACGCCATTCTATGCCGCCCAGAACCCGAGCGATCCGCCCTACAGTTCCTTGTAGCCATCCTCAACCTGCAAAAACGAACATATGGCATCTCTCGCCCCTTCTACTCCGCCTTAGATTTAGCTGCCCGCGAACCTGTAAATTTTGCCTCTTACTTTTTCCTTAGAATCCATAAAGAATGTGTAGCTATCGTAAAACAGCTCCAAAAGGGTTCTACCCCCCGCTCTCGCCTTCCCCACATCATCTCCTTCCTCTTCCCAACCATTCTCGCCGCACAACCCCCACCCGCAGGCCCCGCACTTCGACACGAAGAATCCGCACAACCGATCGAGGACACTGAAGAAGAAGACGAAGAGATTAATCAGCTCTTCCGTACCAAGCGAATTCGGATCAGCTCCTCGGAAAGTGAAGTCCAAGGATTCGCCGGAAAAGATCAGGAGACCAAGCCAGACGACCAAGAGGAAACATACCACGACACCGCCACGCCGATACACAACGAAACATCGACGGAGCAACCAGACCAGCAGGATCAAGCAGAGACAGAAATAGTGTCCACAGAAAAAGAATCTGAGCAGCACCAGGATGAACAAGAATCGGCCACCAAAGCACTGGATCAACTCATCGACGCCATCAACCATACAGAAACCATACAACAAACACTCGCCAAGGTAAACCCCTCAGATACCGTTCTCCCTACACCACCTCCTGCCAAACCCTTCCCCCCACCAGAACCACCCCTCCCACCCTTCACTGAACCCGTAGCATCCTCCTTTTCCTCCCCTAACTACTCTCCGCCAAACTCCCAGCAATTACACACCGATACATCCTCTCAACCTCGTCATCCTCCACCACCACCGCCACATAACGCATTCTCGGAACTTGCCGCCATGGGGCAGTTCCTCATCCAGTTATCACACCAGCTGCCCGCCCAGTTTACGGCAGCCACGGACCACCTGAAACTCGAATACCAGCACAAGGTAGACACCCTGGAAGCCGACATCGCCCCCCTCCAGGAAGAAGTTGATGCCGTAAAGACCGAGAATCATCAACTCCGGACACAGCTAGCAGAACTCCAAGCACGATTTTCGACAGAGCAGATGCTAGTACAACAACGAGATGCAGCCCTGGACCAGCTAGCTGCCAAAGACCAACTCATACACGACGCACATGAGGAAATTCGAACACTGAAGGCCGCCCTTCAAGAACAAGAAGATATCAACGCATCTCTCGAAGAATTGATCGCAGACACGAAGATTCAATTACAAGAAACCACCCAGAAGATGCAGGACCAACAGAAAGAAGCCGACCAAGTTCAAGAGCAATTACGGCGAGCCGAAGAATGTGCCGACGCGGTCAACCGTATTCTCAAACAACAATTACTACGGGAAGGTCAATACCAAAAAGATATCGCCAACGCCCGCAGAGAACGCGATGCGTATAAGAAAACTCTCAATTTCCAAACACAGCAATTTGAACGCCAAGACAACCAAATACGCAACCAGAAGGAGTGTATCAGAGAGATGCAGACCAAACTGACTGAAATAACGACAGCCCGAGATGCGGCATTAGCCAACGAATTTTATCTCCAGGAGGCTTTTCTTCAAACCCAAGCCGAAATTTTGTTAAATCAAGCCATAGCCCTCAGTGCAGTCAGAACCGACGCCCAATTATTAGAACCTACCACCTTAGTGCAAATGTTAGAAACCCTCAAAAAGAAAATTACCCGAACATTTAGGCTCGCCCGAAGTATGTACTTAGAAGGTCTAGTATCCGAACCATAGGAACTTGCGGGTTCGAGTCCACCGTGCGTGCCAGTGTTAGACGGCCGCCGAATAAGGACAATTGTACTTAGACAGAGGTTTTTAATGTAGAAAGAACTCTTCTGGAAGTACGCGGTAAAGAAAGATTCGCGTAAGCGTTGTAACAAAATTCTATTTAAAGCAATGAAAAGAGAACGGGAGAGAGCCCCGTGTTTGGGAGTTGCGAGTGTATTGTGCGAGCCCCGTGTTTGGGAGTTGCGAGTGTATTGTGAGAGCCCCGTGTTTGGGAGTTGCGAGTGTATTGTGCGAGCCCCGTGTTTGGGAGTTGCGAGTGTATTGTGAGAGCCCCGTGTTTGGGAGTTGCGAGTGTATTGTGAGAGCTCCGAGTTGGGATTTTGCCCTTCTACTGTGTGTAGGTAGGCGTTAATGAGTAGAGCACCTTGGCTCTATCCTGTTCTGCGTGCCCTATCTGTGTAATTATCTGTCTGAGTATGCGCGATACACTACGGTGTTACGAATCGGTACTGTGATTGTGAGATTCTGTCGATAATGAGTTAAGATATCTCTGATTATGCGTGGTGTGTTAGTGTGTTGTCTATCTGCTATTTCTTCGGTGGAATAGGTAAGCGTGAAGAATAGATATGAGTCGCTATGATTCTCTGTAAGTGACTGAGTCGGTATTATAGTCTGTGTTCAAGGTTAATGCCGGTAATGTCTAAGTACGCGTAGAATGGTAATAATGTTACGACACGTCTTGCTGTCAGTAGATATTACGGGTTGAAGGTAGATACATGGTAAGTCTGCGAACTGAAGAGAAGGATTATGTGTTATGGTCTTGTTAAGTTACAAAAGTGTTGTACTGTCATCTCGGACTACTGTTCAACTACTATGGCAGGAACAGTCTGGGAGCTCTGAGTTCCAGTACGTTGGTCTAGTCAAGGTTGTTCATAAGCAAAAACTGAGCTAAGACGTGAAAACCATAACTACGGTTGAGTGAGAAGTTGGGAAAATAGTACAAGGCCTCTATTTAACAGCCCCTACCACTCCCAAGGACCCACGTGGCTAGAGTCAATTTATTTTGTGGTAAGATTGAGTACAGAAAAAGAGATACTCGGAGATATCTGGTACGCAGGTGTGGAACCAGAATCTGGGTCTCCGAAGGACTGTTGTTTTGAATTAGTAATTAACGTCTGCGGTAGGTAGTTAACGGTTGAAGTTACAATAAGCGATTACACCTTTAACATGCTTCATCAAACAAAACAAGTGATGGAGTATATCCACTCCTAGTTGTAGTAGAAGAATGATAGGCCCTTCCTAGGACCAAATAGTTCACTACCACAATCCACCAAAAATTGTATTTCTCTCTCGACCTTAGGAGTAAACTTATGAAATTTTTTACAGTAAACATAGACTTTCTAAGCTTTCCAACAAGTTGTAGATCACTCAATTTGGAGAATGTGACCTATGTCAACCTCCTTGCACAAGACATACAAAAATCTACCCAAGTAGATAACTATCACTTATGTGTACCTCGTCACACACATATGTTGGGGAATATGCGGAGATAGATCCAAGAACTTTCAATCTCAATATAAAAAAAGATAAGGAACAATTGATACTAAGATTATATTCAAAAGAAAGCTTACAACAAGAGATTTAAGAGGAGCTATCTTGCGCATGAAACATACAACTACACAAAGAGATATAGATGAAACAAAATCTCGGCCAAAGTGAAAACTTTAGCAAGCAGGGGGCTATCTTAGACCTGGAGTCTACACTCCCAATGATAGCATAAAAATGCAAAAATGAAGCTTGATGAGGCCACGACTTTCTTCCAAGCTATTGCTTGTATAATGCTCTTAAAGTTGGTGTAGAGGTTGAATTCAAATCATGCCTTCAAAATCCCCCACTTTTCTCAATCAAGGTAGATGGAATCTTGAGCTAAAAAAGTCATGGTAAAGTGGTTGTAGAATTAACCAAAAAGTGAAATGATGTGGCACTTGAGTTGAGCCTTGGTTCACACACATTTGAGCTTGTACATTTCTAACACTCCCCCTCAAGCTCAAGTGTTAGTCTCCATTGATTTCCTTTATGTTGAGGTTGATCCTAAACTTCTCGAACTTGCTTGCGTCCATGAATTTGGTCATGATATCTGCAAGTTTCTCCTTTGTGTTGATGTACTTTATGTCCACTTCCTTTGCTAGTAACTTCTCTTTGATGAAGTGATAATGAATCTCTATGTGCTTGCTTCTTGCATGGAACATATGGTTGCTTGCTAGATGAAGGCTTGAAATGTTATCTCCAATAGAGGGAGCTCTTTGACCTCCACATCCAAGTCTTTGAAGAGCTTCTTGAGCCACATGATCTCATGTGTAGCAAGTGCTAAAGATCTATACTCAGTCGCAGTAGATCATAATGCAATTGTAGGTTGCTTTTTGGACATCCATGAAATGACTCTTTGACCTAGCATGAAGACATAGCTAGATGTGCTCCTTCTATCCTCCTTTGAACCTGCCCAATCAGCATGATTAAAGCCTTAAGGTTATAATCCATCTCCATAAGGGTAGTATAACCCTTGATTGATAGTGTGCTTGGTGTACCTAAGCACTATCTTGGTTGCATTCATATGAACATCAATTGGTGAATTTAGAAATTGAGAAAGAACTTCTACAACATAAGGCAAGTCATGTCTTGTGATGGTAACATAACTCAGGCTTTCAATTATGCTTCTATATGCTAAAATATCTTCAAGAGGTTGTCCTTCACCTGCACATAACTTAGTGATTGGATCCATAGGTACTCATCAAGTACAGAGTAGTAGATATAGCATCTTCCCAATATGTTAAAGCCACATTCATTTCATTTAACATACTCCTAGCAATTTCAGCAATATACCTATTCTTCCTCTTTGCCACCCCAATTTGTTGGGGAGTATACTTGGAAGTGATTTGCCTCTTTATACCTTGATCCTGCAAGAAATCGTAGAAAGCATGGGGAAAGTATTCTCCGCCTCCATCGGACCTTAGAGTTTTGATGTAGCAATCTCTCTACTTTTCAACTTGTGCCTTGAACCTTTTGAGTACATCAGACACATCTGATTTTTGCTTTGTAAAAAACAACCATACTTTTCTTGAGTAGTCATCTGTGAAGGTTACAAAGTACCTATTACCTCCAAGAGAGGGCTCTTTTTTTGGCCCCCGTACATCTGTGTGCAGAAGGTCTAACACACCATGTGCTACATATCCACTCTTCTTGAAGGGCTGCCTAGTAGACTTGCCTAGTTGAGAAGATTCACACATCTCATGCAACATTTGTAATGAAAAATGTGGTAAACCTCTTACCAATTGCCTCTTCTCCATGTCTTTCAACCTTTGAATGTTTTTGTGACCACATCTTTTATGCCACAAATCCAAATCTCCAATCTTCTTGTCGCCATAAGTGATGAACATTGCCTTGTTGCTTTGTGCTTTGCCAATGTCAAGAGAGAACATCCTTCCTTCCTTCTTTACTTTGGCTATTAGCTCATAGCCATTCCTTGGGTCTTGAATAAAGCACCCTTTGTGGTTGAACGTGAATTGGTATCCATTTTCAACCATTTGTCCAACAAAGATTAAGTTCTTTTGTAATAGTAGGAACATGCAATACCTTAGATAATCCTCTTGCTTTATGGTTGCCTTCAAGGTTCACATCTCGCATTCATTGTATCTCATGCTCTATGTTTTCTCTTGTCTCCACAAAGCCTCTTTGCTTGGGTGCTTGGAGATTGTTGAAGTACTCCTCTTTACTTGACATGTGGTCACTACAACCACTATCTATGTACCACACATCCCATGTGGTTGATCTTCACTTTTATGCTTCATAGCTAACAAATGCTCATTTTTTTAATTTGTTGAGAAATTAACATAATTGCCTTGACCTTTGTAATTGTTCCCACCTTGCTTTTGACAACAATCTTTGGCATAGTGTCTGTGCTTCCCACAATTGAAGCATCCATTTGAGTTGGAGTAGCCTCGACCTCCATATCTTCCTCCTCTACCACTTCCTCTTCCTCTTGATAATTGACCTTCATCTTGGCTTGGTTGACTCCCTTGATAGCTTTGGCTGCCTTTTTGGTAGTTTCTTTTACCTCTTCCTCTTGAAGCACCTCTATTGCCTTTGCCTCTTCCTCCTTTGCCTACATAGAAGAGTTGGTCTTGGCTGCCCTTTGACTTGTTCCCTCCATGGTTGAGCTCATCACTCACCATAAGAGAAGTAAGTTGCTCAAAATTTGGTAATGAATCCCTTACATACACAGAGGTTGTGAATGCGTTCCATTTATCATCTTCTCTAAGCCCATTAAGTGTGTGGGCAACTATCTCATCATCATCTACAACACATCCTATTGAACCAAGTGCATTTGAGATCTCTTTTACTTTCAATATGACATCATTAATTCTCTGAGTTGATGACTTCCTAAGGTTGTTGAGTTCATTCTTGTGCTGAATTTTTCTAGGCTTTATAGAGGTAGAGTACAACCTTTCTAAACACTCCCAAACCTTCTTAGATGTATCTAGGTCTTGGGTATGACATATTATGGAGTTACTTATGTGTTGAGAAAGAATGAAGATCACTCTCCTATCCCTTTCTTCGCATTCTCTAATGGCTCTACTTTTATTCTCAGTAGGTGTATGTGGATCTATGTATGGCCTCAGCTGAGTACCACTAAGCAACCCTAAGACCCTTTCCCATGAGGAAGTTAGAGATTCTAAACTTCCAAGGTTGTTAATTGTTCTTTTCAAGCTTCTCAATCTGAGTATTATAGTCTCCTATTGTGTATGAGACTATAAGTGGATTCTAATCCCTCCTTGGATTGTGATAGATGTGAGAAAGAATGATATGTTACCTTCCTGCAAGAGTCTCCACTTGTCGTGAACTTTCGATGATGATAGAAGCACCCCTTGCTTCAAATCCTTCTTCAAATCTTCCTGGTCTTTTCTTCAATCCTTGGCTCTCGAGAAAATTCAAGGCCTCCTCTTGTAATCAATGCTCAATGATATAAATGAAAAATTTTCTCATTCGAGCGAGGGCTTGATAGTCCACTTGTAAAAAGAGGCACCAAAGAGTCTCCTTGGTACATGAAAGTAATGGTTGAATTGTTTCTTCGACAAAAACAACATCACAAATAACCAAAATGCATTTAGTATGTGGATGATATAGATGATAGCCTTTGCTTTTAGAATTGTACCCAACAAAAATACATTTCAGCGCTTTATCATCTATTTTCTTGCATTTTTATTCAGGAATTAATGCATATTCCAGATTAGCAAAAAAAACATAGATGAGCAACAAATGGCTTGTGACCATGCCAAGCCTCATAAGGAGTGATACAATGTAGTGATTTGATGGGACACGTATTAAGTACATATGTTGCTCACGTAACAACCTCAAGCCCAAAGCTATGTGGTAAAGCCTGGTTTTGGAGCATACACCTTGCCATCTCCATGAGAAACCTATTCTTTCTTTCAGCAACTTTATTTTGTTGAGGTGTATACGACAATGTATATTGCTATTTTATCCCACATTCAACTAGAAATGCATTAAAATCAGAATACATGTATTCACCCCTCGATTAGAATGGAGTGTGTCCATTTTACATGTTGACAAATTTCTCAGCCAAAAGTAGAAATTGTTTGAAGCAAATAAAGACTTCATACTTCGTTTTCACTAGATACACCCATGAATGCCTGGAAAAAGCATTAATAAAAGTCATAAAGTAAAGGTAGTTCCCAAACGAGGGTGTTTGAGTAGGACTACAAACATGATTGTGAAGAAATAGCAATTTTTGAGTAGATCCATCTGAACCATCTTTTGGGAAGGAGGAATACTTTATTTTCCCCAAAATAAAACCTTCACAAACATGTTTACAAGGTGCCGCAATTTTGGGTAGAGAGGACACCATTTTAGATTTCTGTAGCCATAGCAAACTAGCATAATTCGGATGTCCAAAGTGTGCATGCCAAAGATTTTCATTTGATATAGCATGAGAATCACAAAGTCCACATGCTGAATAGTTCATAAATTCTGCATGTTCTATAAGCTTATGCACACCTTGACATAAAATTCGAGAATAAATAATAACATGACCATTTTACAGATCCTGAACCGTAGATCTGTCATCAACAAATTTCACAACCAAGGCGATCTTGGCTAATGTTGAAAATGATAAGAGATTTTTCTTGTTTGTTGGTACAAACAAAGCATCTAACAATGTGAAGGAACTACCATCGAGAGTAGTCATAATGATCTTATCAACTCCCATTATAGGAGAAGAGGAGTTTTTAGCACATGTGATAGTATTCTATATAGGTGCAGGCACAAATGAACTAAAGAAACTATGCTTTGAGGTAATAGGTTTTGTTGCCCCACTATCAAAGTACCAAACATCTAAGTCTACTACAGAAATACACTATTCATGAGAAGAAGGGTTATAACTGCAAACAGTAGCAAATGCCATTCTTCATTCTACAGAAGATTAACAGACTTTGCTTTAGGCCTAGAGTCCTCTCCAACAACCATTCCAACTTCTTTTTTCTTTGCCTCTTTGGTAGCCAATTTTAGACAACTCTTTATGACATGATCCTGTCCTTAATAGTATTTGCAAAATTATTTTTGTCTTTTCAAATTTCTTCTCAACTTTGTCTTCCTTTTTTGACAGTGTAGAATTAGCATATTTTTGCTTACTAGTAGATGAGCCCCATCTACCTTTGCCCTTTTGATTAGCTAGGAAATCTTTATCCACAACATGCATAATGGACCTGTTCTACTTAGATTGATCTTCCTAAAGTAAAACAGAGTCTAAATCCTCAAATGTTAAGGCGTTTGGATTGCCTTTCCTCATCAATCAAAGAGTAGAAGCAAAACTTTGATAAGGAATTTGGAAGACCATTAAGAACACTCTACACAAGAGAATGATCTCGTAAGACTTCATCAACAGAAATCAACTCCTTCTTCAACTCTTTAATCTTTGTCAAAAAAATTTCCATAGAATCTCCTTCATTCATATGCTCACTCTCCAACTCTTTTTGGAGGTAGGAACCACAAGCCACATTTCTTGCAAGGTACAAAGTGGTAAGTTTATCCCAAGCATCCTTTGCTATTTTGGAAGAGATAAAGTGAGGGATAATAGCACCTTTGATTGAAAAAGCTATCAATGCATGTGTGTGAGCATCTCGACTATCCCAATGTAGTTTCTCTATAGTAGGTGTAGCAAGAAGTGCAAAACAAACAAGAACTTGAAGATCATCATCTTCAATGCCATCTACATCACCTTAAATAACTATATTTCTATGTGTACTAGGTGTATTTTAACACCCTCCACAATATTACATAGACCTTTTGCAACCAATATACGATGCATCATATATGGGCATAATGGGTAATTAGTACCATTTAATCTATCCTCAACAACCAAAATATGTAATACATCATTTCTTTCAGCCATGGCCACTCACTAAAATAACCTGATGCCCAAAAATTATTATGTCTTGAGAAGTTGAACAAAACTACCCTCTCAAGCTCGTTAGATCTCTAGCAGACTTTGAGGCACTTGTATAGGTGAATCAAAACTTGTATATATGTTTGGCACAAAAGGATGAAAACTCCCACACACATGCTATGATAGTGCATTTCTGGGCCAAAACAATCTTAGACTATGATTTTGAGAGCATAGAGCAAAGCAATTTTGAACTCCTAATCACCTTGAGTATGCTCAGATTTTATTTTTGCGATTCAGAGATTTTGACTAGAAGGGTGTCGATGACACCCTAGATGAAGTGATGCCTTGCTCTAATAACATTTGTTGGAGTTTAGGTCTGCAAAAGCAAGGGAATAGCATAGGGACGAAGAAGAAGAAGCTTGGAGCACAACATACAATACTAAATGTATTGCAAAGTGAATGTAAAAAGATAAGTGAGCAATAGGGGTTATAGGCGTATATACAAGTCAAGGAAAAAAATCTCCCAAAGAGGGAAAAACATGCACCAACGGTCCTAGTGTCTTCACACAAATCACTACCAAAATATATCAACAATTTCATCTTATCTCAACATATTAGCAATACAACAATATGAACTATTGAGGATCTAGAAACTTCAATGAAAGTGTGGAAAATGCTAGAAAAATTGTACTCTACTTCAACAAGATCTAAGAAGTTTCAATAAAAAAATGAACTGAATAATTGAAGGAAAAAACCTAGTAGCAATATCAATGGTTAACATTCTAAAGATTAAGGAACTAAGTGACGCATTGGGATCCCTAGGTTGTCACATACATGATGATACCTAGTTGCATATACATTGGATTCACTTAGTGAGATTGAGAGGTCATTTTTAGGCAAGTCTTTTGAGAAGAGGAAGTTTGTATGAGATTGTGATTGTGTTAATAAAGACTTCTTTGTTCAATATGATTTTCTCTAGCTTGTGTGTGTGTGTGTGCATCTTGTGTGCTTCTTAGCTTCACCTTTACTTGCATCACTCACTCATAGTCTTCATATCACCCTCTTCTCTTGGAAGATTCACAATTATAAGCTAGATCTCTATGGAAATTGATAGTCATCATCTTCCTATGAATGACAACAACAAAAGTTTGGTGCCTTTGCTTGGGATCATTACTCTAGGGTGATTGTTTGATGGTAAGAGACTTGATTAGAGACACGAAAATCAACTAATAAAGACGATAATGAAAGAAAAATGATGGAGATAAATAAATCATTCAAAGGAAATTGTAAGGTCCACGGCTAAAGAAAACTTATGAACTTGAAATCTAAAACATATTTGAAAGCTAGATCAAAGAAGCTTGAAATCCTTAAAAGCTAGTGTCAATTGCACTACAAAAGCATGGTCAAAACAACTAGGTGGCCATCAATCAAACTTAAGTTCAAAAACCTATGAGTCGAACAGCTCATAAGTATGAAAAGACCTATTGCTAAACCTATTGTCATGAAAATTTTATCACAAGTTATTTCCCTAGGAATTATCAACTATGCTCAAAGAATGATGCTTAGCAAAAGTAATATGCATCCCAACATTTTAGGCAGTTAATAGTATGCACACCAAAGAGAAATGTTTTGAACATATCTCGAGAATGGCGGAGGCCGTTGACATGAAACTTTGTAACATACAAATAGACTATCTAGTGAACCTATAAATAGACTTTAAAGCGTTTCTTTTAAAGCTATCTTAGGCCCAAACTACATGGTGCAATTGTTTGTCCCAATCAAAGTGCTTATTATTCACTAGCTTTGTAAGCACTCTACAAAGAATCTAATTTGAGGTTTCCACCTAGCCATTGATTGAGGATGAGAAGGGGTGGATTTTTTATGCATTATTAAAAAATCGTCGAATAGATATTCAATGAATTCATTTACAAATAATTTACCCCTGTTACTAGCAATTTTAATGGTTAGGCCGTACCTAGAGAATACTTCTTCAAAGAGAAACCTGGTGGTGATTTGAGAAGCACATGTCCTTGTGGCTTTAAGTTCAATCCACTTTCTGAGCTAATCTATTCCCACAATTATATACCTAGAATCAGAGCACTTTCTTGGGGGCATAATAGTACCAAAAAAATGAATGCCTGATTTAGCAAATATGCTTCTTGGCGGCATCAATCATAATTTTATTTGATCTTTTTTTAATGGATATTTTGATTTATGAACTATCCCAAATGTTCTCAAAACTTCTTGCATCCATTTGTAAATCTGGCTACCATAAGCCGCAAAAGAGGATTTCTTAGTTGTTCACTCAGAAGAGAAATTCTCCTGAAGCACCTGTGTAACATCTCAAAAACTTGAAAATATTCACTTCTGTGGATGCATAATAATAAGAAATTATATTGTCCTCTATTGTAAAGTTGATTCCATTCCGAGATTAATTGTCTGCCTCATGTTGAACTAATTTTTTTCTTGCAAGAGTAATGTATTTTGGAAATACTGCATTGTGAAGATATTCTAATATGGTCTTACTCCAATCGGGTGTCATTGTCATGGGCATTGATTTTTTGAGCCGTAGGTCCATCAATACAACCGTAGAAATTGATGCAATAGTTGCAAAAATTTTGGGCCATGTACGGAGAATGTTCTCCGAATCTGGATAGTTTGCAAAGTTTTAGTTTAAGGAAAATGCCAGCCCAAACTGGCAATGTGGTATTTTGTTTTTTGTATCTCCTTTGTTTGAGTGAGGAGATAGTGGTGCAATGGATCATAGGTGATTGAAGAAACATAAGGTTCAATACACTTTGGTACCATTGCTAAACTAAAAAAGTTTTCATCCAGCACTTTAAAAGAGATCCGATTGGATGGTTCTCAACCTGTTAAACTAGAGAGGTGGTCTGCATCGACATGGGTATTACCTATTTTTTTTACAACCTCAAATTCAAATTCTGTAAATTGGAGAAATCATCATAATAATCTTGCAGTGTTGCAAGGCTTATTCACAAGTTAGAGATGGTTTTTGAGATCTACTATATTGAACTTCTTTCATGTTCGTAGGCTTTGGAGAACTTACAATCGGAAGGCATAGTACATGACGAAACAAATAACTTTAAAAGCATACATTCGCCTCTTGGTAGCAGAGAAAATCTTATGTTGGTCTTTAGGTGCATTTGTTACCTTATTGTAACCCTTACGAGAATCTAAAAATCACAATACATCTTTGTCCACTACTCTCTCCATGAGTTGGTTCCTAATGGGTAGTAGGAAATTTTCCCTTATGGTTGTAGCATGGCCCTCTTTTAGGTTCAAGGAAACTTTTAGTTTGTCCTTCGTTTTAGGCACAAAAAAATGGGAGAAACCCATCTTTGTGCTCAATCTCATAAATGAATCCAACTTCTGAGAGCTTATCAATCTCCTCCCTAATTTTAGTCAAATATAAATCATGATACATGTATGGGATCTGTTTAGAGGACCATACGGACTATATGGGCACATATTTGTGGGTCAAGACCCTTCAAGTCTTTGAAGGACAAAGAGAATATTTATCTATCTTCTTGGAATAATTTTTTCATTCGAACCTCTTGAATTTTATATACATTATTGAAACTATTTGTGCATCTTTCTTTATTGTCCTCGATCCTGACAATCATTTTCTTCTTCATCTCATGATTGCCATAGCAATATGCTATTCTGGCTTTGATTTTTTGTGCTCAATGCAATGACCTTTTAACTTTCTAACTCATAATTTTGAATCATTATAGAGGTCAAAAGTTATCATATTTTCTACCCTTTGAGATAATACTTAATTATTTCTGTGTCTCTACTTTGTATAGGGAATAAATCCAGCTTACATGAACCCTTATATAATCTATAGCTTGATTTGTTCTTAGGATCTCATCCTCTATATCAATTGCGGGTTTCTTATTGATAAAATCTAGGTCCTCATCATCACCACTCTATTTAGTCACTAAAATTTGTTTTGGCTTTTTTACTTTCCTCTCGTAGCTAGATCATGAACAATCAGCTTGGTGCACACCCTCAAGCATGATTTTTTCATTAATTGTAACACCATTATCAAAAATGTCTATAGTTTCGAGTTTGCAAACAATGACTTCAAGACGAGAGTCTGAGTCATAAATTGTTGGAGTTGTAACGGCTATTATACCTTGATCACATATAGAGAGTTAAAGTTGGAGTTGGAGTCCTAAATATTCTTGAGAGTTAGAGTCCTAATAGCTATTATACCTTGATCACATATAGAGAGTACAGCATTTCACTTCAAGAGGGGCCTAAAAAGTGACTCCTAGAACCTGGACGGAGTTCTATACGAAGGTTATGACATAGGCAAATAGTCTAACTGGCACGATCAACTTCAAAAACTGCTTCTATAAATGGATCTATGAGATGCTGCACTTTTTCTATCACTAGTTATATTGTATTATTCTTCGTAACCTATCTTTGTACGTGACTTTCCCTTTCGCTTGTAATCATAATATATATTAACACTACTTGGTTTTTTTTAATAATCATATCTTAAAACTTTCAATCATACTTTCTTCTTTCAACAACACGTTTGTAACGGTCTTTTGTCTCATGAAACACTTTACACTTTTGAATAACTTAGGTTGGGTTCACATAAAGAAACCAAAACAAACACCCAAAAGTGCACTATTCTAGGTGGGACACTGGTAAAGTAATTAGTTGTGTTGTTCATGTGTTCACAGAAGAAGGTGGAACTCTGCAAAAGCTATTTTTGTGTTGTCTCCCCTATGTGAACACAAGGGATCACGAAACAATTACTTTTTTTTTCCACATAAATTCTTACAAATTTAGAAAGAAGGATTAGACTATTAAATCAAATACCCTTAACAATTACATAAAGAAACATATATTGTTACCATACATTGCATTAAAATGAAACATAACATAATATCTATAATACATTATGAAGATGACAATGATGACACTGATGATTATGATGATGTATCCATCTCCCCCAAAGCTTCATTTTCAAAATGCTTTTGAGCATTATTCTTTCTTTCTCTTTGTATATTATGCTTGAAGTCCTATATCTTCACTCTCAATGGCCCCCAAGATCACTTGCTTCTTCATTAATTTCATTGATCATGATCCATTGCTTCTTCTCATACCGTTTCATGTATTGCTCATAGCTCTCTCAAGAACATTGATACTACTCTTTCATTCTCTTCTATTTGCTCATTATGACTTGTCAATTCTGATTTTGCTTCTAGAACCCAATTCATATCAAAAGCATCTCCATGATAAATGCAAATGTTATGGAGAAAAGACATATGCCAACACGATCTCGTATATAATGTAGATACATATCACATCTTTTTAATAAGATCTAAAATCTTAATTTCAACATGCGAAAAGTGCTTTCAACTAGTATCCTTGTACTTGATTGGATGAAATTCTAATGGTACTTAAGATGTGACAACCCTTCTTTACAAGGTTTGAATGGGACTAACATGTATAGTCAAGAAGGATATGCACAATCACCAACCAGGCAAAACTTACCTAGTTCACCTCTTGCACATCTCTATCCTAATTCACTTCTTGTGAAACTGAGAGAATCATGCATTGATCCTGCCCATCCTACATCATAATTCCAAATAGGGATATTGGTTGCTATTGTTACTTGCAACAAGATAGAGTGAAAAACTTCACGATTGAAGTAATCAATATGGTTTTCATGTGGTGCAACTATAGGTACATGGGATCCATCTATTGCACCCACAACATAAGGTATGCACCTAGTCAACTCAAAATCTTTTGCTAACATTGCAAAGTAGGATGTTGAAGGCCATGTAATGTATATGTCTCTAAGACCAAAATCTACAATAGCTTTAATAAAATCATGTCTAATACCACAACATGTGCTCTTTCAGCATCCAAAAGTGTCCCCTCCTTTGAAAAGCCCATCTCCTATTGCTAGCCTTGTTAACATACTAGCTACTTGAACTTGTAAAGGTATACTATCACAATAGTTTGTGGTTTTCGTTTGCATAAAGCATCTAGAGATTTCCACACAAGTAATGGAAGGTTTCCTTCTTAATCCTCAAGCAATGTTTGAACATGTTTTCAGTATACGCATTCAAAAGATAGCTTTTAACAAATCCATGATGATGTGTGTATTTCCATGCTTGCCTATGTTCATGAACCCTTTTTTTATTAATGGCATTATTCATTATCATTGATCATGAAACAATTCATTTAAGTGCAATCAAGCATGTAGCATGCAATGAAGATTGACTTTGGACTCTTGAAATAATTCTATCATAGTTAAAGCTCATATAGATGCACAAATGAATGCAACTTCCTTTGGCATGTCCATTCGAACCTTAAAAAAAAACAAGATATATTTAGAATATAGAAAATATGCACATCCATACATGTAACATATACATGCAACATAAGCATAATGCATTAATGCATATTGCAACATATGCACATGCATACATAATGCATAAATGCATACATGTAACAAATGCATACATGGAACAAATGCACCTGTAACAATGCATACATGCAACATATGCACCTGTACCAATGCATACATGCAACATACACACATGCATGCATATTCCATTAATGCATAGTGCAACATATGCACATGCATATGGAAAATGCAACTAAATGATGCAACATATGGACATGCATACATAATGCATAAATGCATACATGTAAAAAATGCAAAGATGCAACATATGCACATGCATACATACTGCATAGACTTATAAATCTAACAAATGCATACATGAAACATATGCACATGCAACATATGCTGCAACATATACCCATGAATAAATAATGCATAAATGCAAAATTCAAAAGCATCATGCATAATTAAACATATGCACATGCATATAAAAATCTATACATGCAACATATACACATGCAACATATACACATGCAACATATACACATGCATACATGCATACATACAACTTATGCACATTAATACATGGAACATATGCACATGCATGCATAATGCATTAATGCATTACTGCAAATGCAACATATGCACATGCATACATAATGCATAAATTCATACATGTAAAAAATGCATACATGTAGAAAATGCATACATGCAACATAAGCACATGCATGCATAATACATTAATGTATAATGCAATATATGCACATGCATGCATAACGCAACATATGCACATGTATATGAAAAATTCAAACACATAAATCAACATATGCAAATGCATACATGAAACATGTGCACATGCAACATATGCACATGTATACATACATGCAACATATGCATATGCATAAATAATGCATAAATGCAAAATTCATAAGAATAATGCACAATGCATAATATGCACATGCATATGGAAATGTGTACATGTAAAATACACACATGCATATGTACATGCATATATATATATATATATATATATATATATATATATATATATATATATATATATATATATATATATATATATATATATATATATATATATATATATGTGTGTGTGTGTGTGTGTGTATGCATGTGTATGTGTCACTGAATGTGTATGTATGTGTGTGGGTATATGTATGTGTGTGTGCACATGTGTTTATACAAGTGTATGTATGTATGTATATGTGTATGTGGGTGTGTATGTGTGTGTATACATGTATGTATACATATGCATGTTGCATTGTGTATGCATATGCATATATATGTGTTTGTATGTGTATGTGTGTATCTCTATGTGTGTGTGTGTATGTGTGTGTCTCTATGTGGGTGCATGTATATGTGGGTGTATGTATCTATGTGTGTGTGTCGATGTGTGTGTATGTATATGTAGTTGTATGTATCTATGTGTGTGTTTTATGTGTATATGTGTGTATGTTTGTGTGTATGCATCTGTATATGTGTGTATGTGTGTATCTCTATGTGTGTGTGTATTTCTATGTGTGTGCATGTATATGTGGGTGTATGTATCTATGTGTGTGCATGTATATGTGGGTGTATGTATCTATGTGTATCTCTATAGGTGTGTATGTATATATGGGTTTATGTATCTATGTGTATGTTTTTATGTGTATATGTGTGTATGTTTGTGTGTATTCATGTGTATGTTTGTGTATGTGTGCATCTCTATGTGTGTGTATGTGCAAGTATGTATATGGGTATGTGTATGTGTATGTATGCATGTGTATGCAGATGTATGTATAGTGTGTATTGTGAAGAGATGGATAGGTATGTGCTTGAAGATGAAGAGGTGTTGCAAAATCCTTGATCTACACCAGCCAAATGAACTCCAGGAGTATATGGTGGGCCCTTTTAGCATTGCAATGGATGTATTAGACATCCTATGTACCTTGGAAGATCGCTCTCAAAAAGATAGATCAAAACAGATAAGTTGGAGTTAGCTCAGAGGTGAAGAACTTGCTATTTTGGTTCATACACCTGTCCAGTATTTTGCATAATTCTCTGAGCACAGCAGTAATTAGATTAATTCCTTTTGGGGAAGTGTAGCTAACTTAAAGGGATAACTTTCAAGAGTAATCGCATAAAAAATAATGAACTACACACTAAGAATGATGTTTAACAAGTGATGAAATCATCCCGATTTTCACGGGCTGCAATAGTAATGAGACGAGTTAGCAGAAAAAGGAACATAACTCAAGATTTAAGAATCCAATGATTATGAAAATTTGTATGCTGATACTAAAAAGTATTCAAAATCCAAAGAGCTTTGAATAATTGAATTTGAGTAAGTACACACTGAGAAACAACTCTGACAAGATGAGTAAAAATGTTGGGTACCTGACAGAGAAGTGAAAATGAATAGACAGGGTTGACTTGAACTGAACATAACTGAAGATTGAAACACCCAAATGAAATGAACCTTGGTGAGCATATAGTAGACTTATAGATCTAGCTTTACCAAGTTAAAGCATTGAAAATGGTGCACCAAGCTCAGAGAGACCATCTCTGCAATCTGATTGAGAAAACTGAGAGATATGGCAGTGAGTAGTACACTTCACAAGAACATGGAAATATAAACTCAAATGATCATGAAAATGAAAGTATATTGATTGTAAAATACAATGGACTTACTGATACATATTTGTGCCTTGGAATCACACCTTGATATGGCATAAACCTCAGCTCTTGGAGGTCTTCACATAACCATGACTAAGACTACCATGTATTTATAGTTGATCTTGGGAGGCTTACTTCCCTCAATCACTCTCCAATCAATTAGTGATTGATTTGATTTTCTATCTACCACAAATCACGAATTTGTGGCTCCTCTTTCCCTTTTTGATCAAGTGGACTCAACCACTTAAGACTTTTTCACTTTTACATTAAGTAAAGTCTTCAAAAGTTACAAGAGGTAGTTCACAAGTGAACTTTACATAGTCTTCATTTTAAAGCTTCTTCTATGACTTTCTGGGACTCAAGCCAATACCTAGGCTTGTCATAGGCTTGCTCCAACTGCTCCTCCTCAGGCCAAGTATGCTTGAGGTCTTCAATCTTCCAAGATTACCTACAAACCAATCATAGCCTTGAATTTGCAAAGCTATGTACCATCCAATGCTTTGGTTAGAATATCTGCACATTGTTGATGAGTGGACACATATGATATTTGAATCTCTTTGCTTAGAACCTTCTCTCGTACATAGTGATAATGAACTTCAATATGTTTAGTCCTTGCATGAGAAATAGGATTAGCAGCCAAATGAATAGAACTCATATTGTCACCATAAATAGTTGGAGTTCCAAACTCCAATCCAAGATCTTTGAATAATGTCTTCATCCACATAGCTTCTTGTGTAGCTATGGCAAGACCTCTATATTCAGCTTCAGTAGAAGAGAGAGCAACTGTGGGTTGCTTCTTGGATGACCATGAAATAAGCTTTGAACTTGCAAAGGTAAGATAACCTGAAGTGCTCCTTCTATCTTCCTTGGAGCCAACCCAATCTGCATCAAAAAATAGCTTCAAACCTAAATCAAATACATAAGGATAATAAAGTCCTTCATTTATGGTTCCTTTGAGATACTTGAGAATCCTTTTGGCAGCATCCATATGTGGTTTCCTTGGTGTGTGCATAAATTGACTTAGCAGAGTCACACTGTAACATAAATCTATTCTTGTCAATGTGGCATAGTTCAGACTACCCACTAGACTTTGATATGATGTGATGTCCTCTATGAGTTCACCTTCGTGTGAGCTCAATTTGTGATTGACCTCCATTGGAGTACCTACAATCTTACAGTCTTGGATCTTCAATTTTGCCAACATGTCCTTAATGTACTTTCTTTGAGTAAGAAACAAACCATGATCTTTGTAGACAACTTCCAAACCTAGGAAGTAGGTAAGTGAACCCAAATCACTTATCTTGAACTCTTCTCTCATCTGATCTTTGATCTTCTTCATACCCTCTGCATCATTTCCTGTCAATATAATATCATCTACATAAACACATAGGTAGATGATCTCAGAATTACTCTTTTTAATAAAGAGTGAAGGATCTTCCTTGCTTGGTTGAAAGCCTTTGCCCTGCAAGAATGAAACAAGCCTGAAATTCCAAGCTCTTGGGGCTTGCTTGAGACCATACAATCCTTTATTAAGTTTACACACATAATCAGGATAAACTTGATTCTCAAAACCAGGTGGTTGTGCCATATATACCTCTTCTGTTATACAACCATTCAAGAATGCATTCTTTACATCTAGTTGAAGTATCTTGCAATTCTTGGAAGAGGCAATGCTAAGCAAAACCCTAATAGTAGGCATCTTTGCCATAGGAGAGAAGGTCTCCTCATAATCAACTCCCTCAGTTTGTGCAAAGCCTTTTGCTACAAGCCTTGCCTTATACTTGTTAATGGAACCATCAAACTTCTTCTTGAGTTTATAGACCCATCTTGAGCCTGTTACCTTCATGGATGAAGTCTTGGGAACCAAATCCCAAGTGTTGTTTTCCTCAAGTGCTTCAATCTCTTCCTTCATTGCATGCTTCCATTCTGATTTTGCTTTGGCCTCTTCAAAGGATGATGGCTCCTCTTGGTTTATGTCCTGTGCTATGTAGATAGAATGTTTAGTTACCAATGAGGTGTCAAACCCATACCTTTCTGGTTTTTTCTTTTCCCTCATAGATCTTCTTAGGCCATGATGTGATGATTCTGCCTCATGTCCAAGTTCCTGCAATTTTGCTTTACCTTTAGAATTCCATGCTTTGATCTTTTCCATCTCAGATTCTTCATCATCCTTTGAGGTGTCTTGTTCTTCAATCTTCGGTTGTTCTCTACCAAGCTTTGGAAAATCTTCTTCAAGGTCATATGGTAAATTGACCTTCTTGCATGAATCTTCATACCATGAATTGTTTTCATCAAAAACTACATCTCTGCTTACCAAGAATCCTTTGTTGGTAGGGTTGTATAACCTGTAACCCTTTTGATTGTTGTCATATCCAATAAATACACACCTTTCTGCCTTTGGATCCATCTTGCCTCTAACTTGTGAAGGAACATGAGGAAAAGCAATACATCCAAAAATTTTACAATGATCTAAGCTTGGTCTTCTTCCATTCCAAGCCTCATATGGAGTCATTCCATCAAGGTATTTTGAAGGCAACCTGTTAATCAAGTAAGTGGCTGTAGATACAGCCTCAACCCATAGATCGTTAGGTAATGCTTTTCATTTAACATGGACCTTGTAGCTTCAACAATTGTCCTATTCCTCCTTTGTGCCACTTCATTTTGCTGAGGAGTGTACCTTGTAGTTACCTCTCTTTTGATTTCTCTTTCTTGAAGAAAAGAATCAAACTCATGGGAGAAGTATTCTCCCCCTCCATCTGACCTTAGCTTTTTTAGTGATTTACCTGTTTGATTCTCCACAAGATCCAAATATCATTTGAAACATGAAAAAAATTCATCTTTTTTCACTTTGGTCCCTGCAAATTTGCTTTTATGACTTTTCACCAATATGTGCTAACCTTTTGTGCCATACTTCCAATTCTGTGAGTGTCTGACTACTATAATTAAAGAGAGCAATGTTTCTAGTGTCTTGTAATTCAAATGTGAACAATCTTCCTGTCTTTTCAACTTTTGCAATTCTTCTTAATCCTTGACTTGGATCTTCAACAAATGCTCCTGCTTTTGTGAACCTCACTTGCAACCCTTTCTCTACTATCTGCCCAAGACTTATCAAATTCTTTGTAATGGTAGGGACATAGAGTACCTTACTAAGTAGGTTGATGTTTCCATCAGGTGCTTTGACATTGCCCATTTTCTCCACAAGCTGTTTTGTATCATCTCCTATTTGTACCTCATGCTTATTCCTTGGATCTTCTAAATCTGATAGGAGTGCCACATTTCCTGCCACATGATTTGAACAACCTGAATCTATGTAGAAAACATGCTCATCAGATTTACCTTGTGGCATGGCCATGTTCATGATCAATAATGAGTCCTCTTTGTTTCAGTCTTCTGTGTAGTTATTGCATTCTCTCCTTCCTTTCTAGCCTCCTCGATAGTTTGAATGATTGTAGTTGTTGTAGCTGCCATGATAATTGTTGAACCTTCCTCTTGAGTAGCCATAACTTCCTCTATTGTATCCTCTCCCTTTTTGATTCCTGGAATTCCTAAAGCAATGTTCAGTTGTATGATTCGTTAGTCCACAAATAGAACATGGGTTGGAGTCTTGGGATCTCCCCCTGCCTTGTCTACCTCCTCTTCCTCTACCTCTGCCATGTCTTCCTCTACCTGCATAGTTAGCTTGATATGTACCTGCTTCATCATCCACTTTAATTGCCTTTCCTTTGTTATCTTTGGACTTGCTTTTATCAATGTATAAAGCTGAAGATTGATTACCTTTAGAGCTTTCTCCATTTTTTATAAGCTTTGCCTCTTGAGTAAGTAGTTGTCCAATGAGTGTATTGAAATCAGGTACATGCATGTCCATGTACAAATCCATAGCTGTGGTGAATGCTTCCCACTTGTCATCTGCCTTCAAGCCATTGATGACTTGCCTTACAATTTTCTCTTCATCTATTACCTCTCCAATGCTTCCCAACTGATTTGCTATGTCCATGAGCTTTGTGACAAAATCAGTCACATTTTGTTTGGGAGCCTTCTTGAGAGTTATGAAATCCAGCCATAGTTGATGCTTGCTAGCTTTAATACTTGAAGAGAAGAAGGCTTCAAGTGCATCCCACACTTCCTGAGATGTCTTACAACTTCTAATGTGAGGCAACAAAAAATCTGAGATAGAGTTGAGGAGACAAGACCTTGCAAGTGCATCCTTGGAGCACCATGTGCTCAATCTTTCTTGCTCTTCTTGTGTTGGTTGACTTTTGTTCCTGAAACTTGGCATAACTTCATCTCCAGCCACATAACCATATAAACTTCTACCTTGGAGATAAGCTTCCATCCTTAATGACCAAGCTGAGTAATTACCTCTATCCAATTTATCAATTGATGAAGGAAATACATCTGCCATCCTTGCTCTAATACCACTGTGAAGAGATGGATAGGTATGTGCTTGAAGATGAAGAGGTGTTGCAAAATCCTTGATCTACACCAGCCAAATGAACTCCAGGAGTATATGGTGGACCCTTTTATCTTTCCAATGGATGGTAGACACCCTATGTACCTTGGAAGATCACTCTCAAAAAGATAGATCAAAACAGATAAGTTGGAGTTAGCTCAGAGGTGAAGAACTTGCTATTTTGGTTCATACACCTGTCCAATATTTTGCATAGTTCTTTGAGAACAGCAGTAATTAGCTTAACTCCTTTTGGGGAACTCTAGTTAACATAAAGAGCTAACTTTCAAGAGTAATATCATAAAAAAAAATGAACCACACACTGAGAATGATGTTTAAAAAGTGTTGACATCATCCCGATTTTCAAGGGCTGCTAGAGTAATGAGACCAATTAGCAAAAAAGTGCACATAACTCAAGATTTAAGAATCCAATGATTATAAAAAAATGTATGCTTATAGTAGACAGTATGTTGAATCCAACAAGATTTGAATCATTGAACGTGAGTAAGTACACACTGAGAAACAGCTCTGACAAGATGAATAAAAAGTCGGGTACCTGACAGAGAAGTGAAAAGGAACAGACAGGGTTGACTTCATATGAACATAACTAAAGATTGAAACACCCAAATGAACTGAAACGTGGAAATCATATAGTAGACTTATAGATCTAGCTTTACCAAGTCAAATCACTGAAAATGTTGCACCAAGCTCAGAGAAACCATCTTTGCAATCTGATTGAGAAAATTGAGAGATATGGCAGTGAGTAGTACACTTCACAAGAACATGGAAATATGAATATGAACTCAAATGATCATGAAAATGAAAGTATATTGATTGTAAAATACAATGGACTTACTGATACATACGTGTGCCTTGGAATCACACCTTGATATGGCATAAAGCTCAGCTCTTGGAGGTCTTCACATAACCACGACTAGGACTACCATGTATTTAGAGTTGATCTTGGGAGGCTAACTTCCCTCAATCACTCTCCAATCAATTAGTGATTGATTTGATTCTCTATCTACCACAAATCATGAATTCGTGGCTCCTCTTTCCCTTTTTGATCAAGTGGACTCAACCACTTAAGATTCTTTCACTTTTACATTAAGTAAAGTCTTCAAAAGTTACAAGAGGTAGTTCACAAGTGAACTTTACATAGTCTTCATTTTAAAGCTTCTTCTATGACTTTGTGGGACTCAAGCCAATACTTAGGCTTGTCATAGACTTTCTCCAACATGTATGTGTGTATGTGTATGTATACATGTGTATACGTATGTATGTGTGTGTATATGTGTACATGTGTATGTGTGTGTATGCATATATATATGTAGTGAGTGTATGTGTGTTTTTACATATGTATGTGTGTATGCATGTGTATGTGTGTGTATTTGTGTCTTCAGGTGTGTGTATGTGTATGTGTGTATCTTTGTGCATGTAATGTGGGTGTATCTATATGTGTGTATGTGCAAGTATCTATATGTGTATGTGTGTGTGTGTGTATGTGTATGTGTGTGTATGTCTATGTGTATATGTGTGATGCATACATGTGTGTATATGTATGTGTATGTGTGTGTATATGGGTGTATGTATATGTATGTGCATCTATATATATGTATTTATGTATATGTGTGTGTATGTGCATGTCGGTGTGTATGTGTGTATGAATATGTGTATATGTGTATGTGGGTGTGCAGATGATGTATGTATGTATTCATATGCATGTGCATTATTTATGCATATGTATGTGTGTACATGTGTATGTGTATGTGTGTGTCTCTATGTGTGTGTATGCATATGCGGGTGTATCTATCTATGTGTGTGTATGTATACGTGTGTGCATGTGTGTGTATGCACATGTATGTATATTATGTGTATGTGTGTGTATGTATACGTGTGGATACATGTGTATGTGTGTGTATACGTGTATGTATACATGTGTATGTGTATGTATACATATGTATGTATCGTGTGTGCGTATGTGTTTTTTTATATGTGTACATGTGTGTATGTTTGTGTGTATGCATGTGTATATGTGTGTGTGTGTGTGTGTCTCTATGTGGGTGTATGTATATGTGTGTGTCTCTATGTGTGTGTATGTATATGTATACTTGTGTGTGCATATGTGTGTATGTATGTGTGTGTATGCATGTGTGTCTATGTATGTGCATGTGTGTGTATGTATGTGTGTGTAAGCATATGTGTGTATACATGTGTATGTATGCATGTGAGTGTATATGTGTGTGCATATTTGTGTGTGCATATGTGTGTATGTATGTGTGTGTATGCATGTGTGTCTATGTATGTGCATGTGTGTGCAAGCATATGTGTGTATGCATGTGTATGTGTGCATGTGAGTGTATATGTGTGTGCCTATGTGCAAGTATCTATATGTGTATGTGTATGTGTGTGTATGTGTATGTGTCTATATGTGTCTATGTATGTGTGTGTATATGTGTATATGTATGTATGTATGTGTGTGTATATGTGTGTATGTATGTGTGTATATATGTGTATGTATGTGTGTGTATATATTTATATATGTATGTATATTTGTGTGTGGAGATGTGTGTATGATCATGTGTGTATGTATATGTGTGTATGTGTGTATGTATATGTGTGTATATGTGTGTAAGTATGTGTGTCTATATGTGTGTATGTATAAGTGTGTATGTGTGTCTGTGTGTATATGTGTGTATGTATGTGTGTCTCTATATGTGTATATGTGTATATATGTATGTATATGTGTCTGTATATATGTGTGTGTGTAAATGTGTACCTGTTTTGTTACAAAAAAAGGAATACGGCTCATATAGACTTTGTATCGACTATAGGG
The DNA here is from genome assembly GCA_020310875.1 of Ceratopteris richardii. Classification (NCBI taxonomy): domain Eukaryota; kingdom Viridiplantae; phylum Streptophyta; class Polypodiopsida; order Polypodiales; family Pteridaceae; genus Ceratopteris; species Ceratopteris richardii. The sequence continues at coordinate 51,716,555 of CM035436.1, read as the reverse complement.
GATTCAACAAGAAAACCATTAAGAACAAGTATCTAGTTCCACACATAGATGAAATGCTGAGTCAATTGAGTGGTGCCACAATATTCACTAAAATTGATTTAAGATTGGGTTATCATCAAATTAGAGTAAAGTATGAGGATATACCAAAAATTGCTTTTAGAACATGATATGGTCATTATGAGTTCAGAGTTTTCCTTTTGGATTGACAAATGCTCTAGCAACGTTTATGTGTTTTATGAAGAATGTGTTTCATGAATATCTTGATGAATTTATTTTAGTCTTTCTTCACGATATTTTTGTGTATTGTAAGGATGATGATGAACATGCCTTGCATCTCAAGAAGACTTCACAACAACTCAGATAAATTATATGGTAAGATGAGTAAATGTTTTTTTGCAAAGGGGGAAGTGCCTTATTTGGGGACAGTTATTTCTAAGGAAGGGATTCACATAGATCCTAATATGAGAGGGCACACATTAGAGAGTTTTTCCAAATTGCAAATCATCTAACAAAATTGACAAAGAAAAAGAGAGATTTCATGTGGAATGATGAGTGTGAAAATGCATATGAAGAATTAAAATGGAGAATTATTGAAAATTGTGTACTATAAATACCTGAGTTAGGGAAGCCATTTATTGTTGTAGGTGATGCTAGTGGAATTCAAATCACATGTGTACTTTCACAAGAAGGAAGGGTAGTGGGTTATGAATCAAGTAAACTAAGGAAACATGAATTAAACTATACAACATATGAGTTGGAAATGCTTGTCGTTGTTCATGCACTTAAACATTGGAGATACTTATTGCTTGGAGTAATGTTTGAGTTAAGAAAGGATCATGAGAGCCTTAAATATATCTTTACTCAACCCTTACTTAACAATAGACAAAATGATGGATCAAATTGCTAAGTGAATATGATTTTGATATCAAATACTTAGCATGAAAAGAAAACAAAGTGATTGATGCTTTGAGTCATAAACCTTCATGCAATTCAATTTCTCTTTTTATTTTGATTTTGATACTAAAAAAGAAATAAAAGAAGATTTATATTATGCAACAATTTTGGAATTTTTGTATGAAAATCCAAGTTCTATGTTTCAAGGAAAATTTCATTTGAAAAATAATGAATTGTATTGTAATTGCAATTTATGTATTTCTTCACAATATATCTTGAATGAAAAGATTATGCAAGACTGTCATGATGCACCTTTGTCTACACACGCTGGTTTTTCAAGGACTTATGCTAAAGTGAAAGCTTCATATTACTTGTTGCGTATGAAGACATTAGGAGGTATGAGGAATAATGTTTGAAATCTCAAAATGTTAAGGATAAATTTAAAAGGAGTCTTGGTATGTTACAACCATTAGATGTGTGTGATAAAAAATGGGAATGCATCTCCATGGATTTTATAAAAAAGTTGATTGTCATCAGAAGTGGGCATGACACCATCTTTGTTGTTGTGGACCATCTTACAAAGATGCACATTTTCTTCCCATGAGAAAAACTGATACAACTATGCATGTTGCTAAACTTTTCATAAAAGAAGTTTTTAGGTTACATGGTATACCTAAAAGTATAGTTTCTAATAGGAATGGGAAGTTTACATCTAATTTTTTGAAAGTAACATCTCAATTCATGGGAACAAGAATATGCTTGAGTATTGCATTTCATCCTCAAACTGATGGTGGTACTGAGAAGGTTAACCGGGTGCTTGAGGATATGTTACGTATGTATGTAAATGATAAGCGGAACAATTGGACTAAGTATGTGCCTGTCTGTAAGTATGCATATAATAGTGCATGGCAGTTTTCTATTAAAAAGACACCTTTTGAAGCAATGTATGGCTATAATTATTTTCCAACTCATTTTCTTTTTAATGCACAAAATTAGGTTGAGATATCCAAATAGATGCTTGAAAATATGGATTCAGGGTTGAATAAGGTAAAGATGAACGTTAACGATGCATAGAAACGTCAGAAGTTATATCATGATCTGAAAAACTATGTTGATCATGTTTTGTAGGAGAAATCTAAGTTGAAGGAAGATGATACTTTTGAGCTTGAACGAGAAGTTGTAATGGATAGGAGAATTAGGCATCTTAGGAATCATGAAATAGTGGAAGTTTTAACTAGAAGGTTTTCATGTCCTATTGAAGATTCAACATGGGTTGGTTTACATGAGCTTATGGAACATTATCATTCTTTCCAACTCTGAGAATAAAGTTCTTAAAAGAGGGGGAGAATTGTAAGATGCCAAATTGATTTTTCCCCCAAAAAAATGATATGTAAGTAATAATGAATTTTATGTTTAGGATATTCTGATCATGTCTGCAAAATTTTGTAGCAATAAGGTTTTACATTCTCTCTCTAGAAAGTTCTCGCATAAAACTTGTGTGTTAAATTTGAGCAGGAAGATGAAGGAATTAGAAAAAGTAGAGAAAGGTAGAGTACTCTTAGTAGAAAAACTTTAAGTGATTGAATTTTTTGTAGTACCTATGTTTATGTCTCATTTGGTCGCATGAAGATAGGTTAATGAAGAGATTTTTCATGTTTTTTCATCTCTCTCTAGAATTTTTTATTTTGCAAGGCTTAAAAGAGATATCTAGAAGTCGATTTGGACCTAAGTCATCTCGAACACTATTGTATAGATCAAAGAACTGAATATTTTTGTGTCTCGCATGCTTAAGCTAATTCCTCACCATTTTTGAGTTATACGGCTTAGAAAAGTGCCATTGTTTGACACTTGAAAAAAAAAGAGAAGCCTTGATTCATCTTATTCATGTATGCTGATTTTGAAAACGCACATGGATATGTGCGTTATTTTGGGTGGTTGACATGTGTGTGAGTGTGTTGGAGGGATCACCTCTATTTTTGTAGGTACAACTCTTGAGGTGGACATGCAAAGTAGACGCATGGGTGGTATGGAATTCTTGCATGAGATATGCAAAAAGATGATATCTTGGAGCATTCAGATTCTAAGAGTGCATGTCTAGGAAGGCGTGATTGATGGTACATTGGTGAAAAGGTGTAGATCCAAAAGATGAAGACCAAGAGATTGGGAGGGAGGATGGTCGTACATTGATCACGATCATTTTCGGCTTCTGAGATTGGGATTGAGATTGAGATTGGGATTGAGATTGTGATTGTGATTGGGATTGGTATTGAGATCAGCTCGGGGATGGTCGAGTGGATGCGACTTCACATTGAAGCTATTTGATAGATTTTTTAATGTAAATCATAAGTGCTTGTAAATCTCCACAAATAATAAAGTTCTCTCTCTTCTTGTTCTCCACATACTCTATTTTTCTTCCTTATATCTTCTTATGCCAAAGACTTATATTTTTTGTAGGATTGTGATTGAAGATTAGGAGACTTGTTACACTATATATGCATGTATGTGTGTGTATGAACATGTGTGTAATGGGCCTCTTTTCTAGTGAAATAATTCATTTTGAAGTTTCTCAATTTCATTGTGGGGATAATGCTTAGAATGAATAATAAGGTCTTTTTATGCATGTAGGAAAAATTTTGGGTTGACAAGTTTCATATTCTCTCTCTAGACCTTATTCACATCATGTTTTCTAGTGGAATTTTGAAGGTGAAGATGAAAGAATTAAGGAAAACTTTGTATCAAAGAAAGGTAGAGCAAGTATAAGACAATAGAAGTGCCTGTGTGAAAATTTTGTGATTCATGTTTTAAGTACCTTGTTCAGGGTCCTACATTTAGTTCATTGTAAGAAAATGCCGTGATTTTACTCTCTAGAATTTTGAAAGTTTCAGGGTTCAAAAGTGTCATTTGGAGGTGGATTTGGACCTCGGACGTCTCTAACACTATTGTGTAGATTGCAAAATTTAATAAAAGTGTTTCTCACAAGCTTAAGCTAATTCGACACCGTTTTTGAGTTACAAGGCTTTGAAAAGTGTGGTTTTCTATTCAAATCCATGATTCTGATGCTCACATGTCATCATGTCTAATTATGGATATTTTTAGATATGTATTTTTGGTGTTTTTCTCTTATTTTTGATAGGTACGCTAAAGAAAGAAAGCACACTATGATCGCATGGATTTTCGCCAAAGTCTTGGAGAAACTTGAATTTTTCTAAATTTGGTGGATCCCACACTTCTTTGGGAGGGCAGCGATCAAACTCTGATATAATTGGGAGACCTGCGCATCAACACAGGGGATGCACAAAAATCTGAGAGTGACCTTGTGATTCAGAGTGAGAGTGTGATTGAGAGTGCGAGTGTGAATGCGATTGTGATAGCTCGGGGGTGGGCGGGAGGTAGAGGCTTCGTCAAGAAGCTATTGTTCAAAGTTATTGTAACCATTGATTCACATCTATAATAACTTAAATCTTCCTTCTCTACATCATATTTGTTTCTACTCTTCCACATCATATTTTCTCTTACCTTGTGCAATCTTTGCGTTCTTCTGTCCTCTGTTATTTTTGAGTGATCGAAAGAGTGTGATTGAGAAAACGCAACATGTGTGTATGCATATAGGTGTATATTTATTTTAGTATATGTGTGTGTGTATGATGAGTTTGTTACACACAAATAATGCACAGAGTTCAATGAACAAACCCTTAGGTTAGAGACAGACATTGGTAGCATGACTTCTCTCATTGAACATCATGATTTAACATTTTTGATTTTCTATAAATGTGGCATAAGCAATGAACAACGGTTGTGCACCGATACTCAGTTGCATCATATAAGCGACACCTTAGCATCCTATAAGCGACATTGAAAAGCATTGCATAAACAACACTAGTGCCTATCGTATAAGCGACGCTTGCGGCCAAGTTGTATAAATGATGTGGAATCAATGACACTAATGTTTACATCGCTCTAAGCATTGGTAACAATGTCAGAAATAACATCGAGATTAACGTGGTTTAGGAGATGGTACATGCTGGGTGGCCACTATAACAAAATCCTCGATCACGAAGCGATGAAAATGTGTCATGCTAATCGTCACTATGCCCCCTTTATTCTTGTAGTGGATGATGATTGGCAATCAAATATCCAATTTGATAAACCCCTTTTATTTCAAAGATCATGCATGAAATTTCTTTCTTCTACTCATTTTCAATTTCGAAAAGCTGGCTTTTTGTATTTTTTTGACAATTTCGAAAGTGGTACCCAACCTGTTCTATTTTTGTCAGAATGTACAACCACTAATTCACCCATGTTTTCAATAGTTTCAAAAATATCCAACGGAAGCAACTTACCATGTACAACCACATAGAACAATTTCCAAGATGAAAGACAAAAATAAAATCAAGGAAACGAAGTCAGAAAGTTTAATCTAGCTATTATGAAGACCCAACATTTACATATAGATGCAAGAAAGTCACTCTTAACACTTAATTCTGTACATAGAGTTAAGAGTGAGCGTTAAAAGTGGGGCTTCCTCCAATGTAGTTACAAACTCCAGTTAACACGAAATAGTTTTACTGACAATTAGTTACTTAACTCTAAATTTCACAATCCATCATGCAAGTTATGTAGGCTTGGTCATCCCTCTCCCCTACAATGGTGCCAAACAATGTCCATGTGTAGTACATGGCTTATGTCCACATCTTTAATTTGAAAAATCCACATAGGATAGATGTCTCATCTAAATCCCTATATTCAACTATCAACATACCTAATCATTGAGATATGTGATCCAAATTGTATGAAAGATGATCACCATAAGGAAATTCACGATCAAGTTACAAATCTTCGATGTAGGTGATCATGGTAATTATTTTTTATCACCCCAATAAAAAAATTTGATCACTAAGAAAAACATTTTTTGATCTAGGGTATCACAAAAGAAATAATTGTCTGAGTAATCATGATAAATAACTTTGCTCATGGTGATAAAAACTATTGATAAGGCAATCATGATAAAAACATATCTTCATCATCATCTTCAACTTCAAAGTCAAGCTTACATAGGCAATCAGAAGGAGACAAATAGTCGAGAGAATGTCCATATGTACTTGTTAATTGCCTAGATTGAGGTTATGATAGGTTCCTTCAAAGATATCACGAATATGTAAGGGTTTCATAATGCAAAGGTACAAGAAATATCATCTTCATTTTTGTAGAGAGCCAAAACTGGTTATGGCCTAGAAATAGACACAAAATGTTCGAACAAAAAAGTGTCTAATAGTCTCAAAAGACCAAATATGCAAGGGCATCTAGCAGACATATATTCAATGTAACTCAATTACTTATCCGACGATTAAATTTTAAATATCCCAAACAATCACATTAACTCAAACCTATGTTTTCCTGCCTGGAAACACATTTTGTTAACACCACAATAAGAATATGACATAGCAAATGACAACGGCCAACTAGAAAAGTCTCATTTTCATCTAACAAAATGATATAAAATATGAACTATAAGATCCTAAGCTTACCCACAAAGGCGAAAATCTTTTTTTTTTCTAGATCTTTCAAAATAATAAAGAAACAGTACTCTTGAGAAAACTATCATAAAAAGGCCAAAATCCTTATTCTCAAAAGCCAAAGTTCTATTATCGGCATGCGGCAAGAATGAAAGCTATAGTAACTACTTCTTAATAATAACATCATCTACAAGATATATTTTGACACCTCTTCTTATTTTTTTCATATGTTTACGCAATACATACATATATTGTTCGTTCAAGCCATATATATATATATATGTGTGTGTATGGGTATATATATATATATATATATATATATATATATATATATATATATATATATATATATATATATATATATATATATATATATATATATATATATACCCACACACACACACACATATATATATATATATATATATATATATATATATATATATATATATATATATATATATATATATATCTATAATAATATATATATATATTCTTAGATATCTTTTACTTCTTTTTCATTGAAAATGCAATCTTTTATGACTAAGATATATTCTACCTCGGAACGTATCGAACTTATTCCAATGAATTTCTTCAAAGGAGAGATCATGGGGGCAAGACATTGAATTCTATTTCTAAACCAATAACATCTTATAAGTCAACTCTCTAGGTAGATGTCTTATATTGTACAAGTTCTTCCAAATTTGTTAAACTTTACTTCACAGGCATTGAAATAAAAGTGATCACTTGTGGGTTCTTTTGTTTAAAACATTTTTCTAAATAATATTGAGTCTGCAGAAGCTTAAGCATGAGATCAATAAAAACATTATATTCCTTGTGTGACTCTACTAACTAATGTATTCATTTATGGTACTTACTCTGTATATGTAACTCATTTTACAAACACAGTTTTTGAGTTTTGGCTGGTAAATTAGATAAAAAATGAAGTATGAAAAGTAGGTTCTAATAAGAAATTAAACAAGGACTTTTTACATTTTATGAAGCACTTCAAAGTTATTAGGTACAGTTATCAAGAAGGACGAGGTCACTCTTTCTTTTATTATTAATAGTAAATGTGAAGAATTGTAAGCATCGCTATTCATGACTTATCTTTAGATACAATGTCGGTGTCTCCGATTGTTAGAGTAGATTCATTGGAAAATTAAATTTTCAATATCCCTAAAACATGCTGTTGTAATGAATCAAATGACACCCTAAACATTCAACACATGGACAACTTTGAAATCCTTTGAGTATAATATTTGCTTTAATTATCATGAGACCCAACAATGAGAAATATTTGGTAATATATAAAATGTGATTTAATATAGACTTCCATACTATATCTCTAATCCTATCTTTCTTAAACATGACTGTTTGTGATCCGGTGGCCCAAATGTTTTGTATGTTTGTTCTCGTGTTGAGATGCTTCATTCCCCTTTGTTTTGCTAACTTTGCAGAGTAGATTGAAGTATCCTTCAATACTCAATGAGAGGGAAAATCCCTTTGAAACAAGGGATATGAATTCGCATATGCACATGCTTATTGAACATCTCATAACGCAAGTTTCTTTTATACAAAACAAATATACCTTTCTCCCTATCCTTCCAATGATGCGATCTTTTGATCTCTATTCTTATCTTTTCTCTATTCAATCTTTTATTGATTATGTATGTTCTGTTGTTTCTATTCCTTTATAGAATGGATCTTCTTGGCATCTTGCTTTTATTTTTTTCAACTTTTATACAAACTTTTTTATTTCTCTTGTCATATACATGCGCATCTCAGTTTAGAAATCTCCGAATCGCGTTCAACGGTATTAATGAATTTATGTAATGGTCAATGAGCTTGGAAGGTTCAAGCAAAAAAAAAAAAAAAAAGTTTAAAACGAACACAAGTTTCTAATTCACATTATAAAAAGTAAAAATGATTGTTTCCTAGAAGCAAAACAAAACTCGTTCAAGAAAGCACAAATATGGACGTCATTCTAGCTTC
>CM035436.1:51680653-51703153 GCA_020310875.1 Ceratopteris richardii | reverse complement strand
AACAAGCCTAGCCTTATACTTGTGAATTGTTCTAGCAGGCTTATGCTTCTGCTTGTATACCCACTTAGTGCCAATGGCCTTCTTTCCAAGAGGAAAATCACATAAAGTCCAGGTACCATTTTTCATGATAGCATCATATTCAGATTGCATTGTAGCCATCCAATGTTCAGAATTTTGTGCTTCATCAAACGAAATAGGTTCAGTCTCATCACATGGACTAGATGCAGCCATATCATAGAAATGTGACGCAAAAGAGGCATTACGAGATCTTGAAGGGGTACGATATGACAGAGGTGCATCTAATTTGCTATCATGCAAAGTCTACACTAGCCATTTTGGCATAGTTTTTTCCTCCTCAATATCAACTCTCTCATCAACAAGTGCATCATGCAAATCTACATCAGAAATGGAATGATCTGCATCATCACAGAAACTTGCAATGGCTAAGAAGTTGCCTCATTAGGACTAGCACTAGACAATCCACTTGTAATAAGAGTGTGGATGATATAGACCATAGCCTTCGCTTTCAGAACTATACCCAACAAAAATACATTTTACTGCTTTATCATCCAATTTCTTGCCATGTTATTTAGGCACTAATGCATATGTCAGACAACCAAAAACACGCAGATGAGGAACAAATGGCTTGCGGCCATACCAAGCCACATATGGACTGATAGACTACAATGGTTTAGTGGGATACCTGTTAGGCACATGCTGCACACATGACGGCCTCAAGCCAGAAACTATGTGGTAAAGTTAGACTCTTGACCATACACCTCGCCATATCCATGAGTGGCTTGTCCTTCTGTTCAGCAAATCCATTCTATTGAGATGTATATGAGATTGTACACTGATGTTTTATCCCATGTTCAGCCAAAAATGCATTAAAGTAAGAGGACATATATTCCCCCGCTTGATGTGAACAGAGGGTGCCCATTTTACATGCTAACAGATTTTCAGCCAAAACCAAAAACTTTTTGAAGCACATGAACAATTTGGACTTTGCTTTCAATGGATATACCCATGCATGCCTAGAAAAGTCATCAATGAAAGTCACAACGTAAAGATATTTTCCAAAAGAGGGTGTCTGCATAGGACCACAGACATCACTATGCACAAGCTACAATTTTAGAGGAGTTCAAACTGAACCATCTTTTTGAAAGGAGGAATGCTGCATTTTGCCCAAAATATAACCTTCACAAACATGATTTCCTGGTGCCTCAAGTTTGGGCAAAGAGGACACCATTTTAAATTTCTGCAAGTGTAGAAAACTAGCAAAATTCAGGTGACTAAAGCGTGCATGCCAAAGCTTTGCATCTGAGATAGCTCGAGAATCATGTACTACACATGCTGAATCATTCATAGATCTTTCATAGTCTATGAAATTATACATCTGCTGAAATAAAATGCTAGAAGCAATAATCATCTTTCCATTTGACAGATCATGAACTGCACATCTATCATGAACAAATTTCAGAACGAAGCCAATCTTGCATAATGTTGAAACTGATAACGAATTTTTCTTGATCCTTGGCACAAATAAAGCATCTAAGAAGGTGAAAGAACCACCATCAGTAGTAGTCAAAATGATTTTAGCAGCTCCCATGACAAGATAAGAGGAGTTGTTGGCACATATGATAGTATTCCTTGTAGGATCAGGCTCAAGTGAAGTGAAGAAACTATGCTGCGAGGTAACATGTTTGGTTGCCCCAATATCAAAATACCAAACATATGAGTCTACTATAGAGACACACTACTCATGACAAGATGAGTCAAAACTACAAACACTAGTAAACGCCCACTCTTCATTCTACACAAGATTAGCAGACTCTGTTTTTTGGTGTAGAGGCTTTACAATATTTGCTTTACAATATTTGCAAAACAATTTCTGCTTTTTTGATTTCTTCTCATCTTTGTCGTCCTTCTTTAAATGTGTAGCATTTGTATATTTTTGCTTATTAGTAAAAGAGCTCCATTTTCCTTTGCCCTTCTAACTAGCAAGGAAAGCTTGATCTACAACACATATAATGGACCTGTTCTGCCTATGTTGATCTTTGTGCAACATAACAAAAACTAACTCTTCAAATGACAGGGCATTTGGATTGCCCTTCATCATCAAACAAAGAGTAGAAGCAAAACTCTATTATGAGACAAGAAGACCATTCAGAATGGTCAGTACAAGTGAGCTATCTAGTATAACTTCATCAACAGAAATCAACTGTTCCTTCAAATCCTTGATCTTTGTTAGAGAACTGTCCATAGAATCAACCTTCATTCATATGCTCACTCTCCAAATCTTTTCAAAGGTCAACAACACGAGCCTCATTCCTAGCTTGGTACAATGTGCTAAGTGTATCCAAGCATCCTTAGCTATTTTGCAAGAGTGAATGTGAGGAATAATGGCATGTTTGATAGACAAAGCTATCAATGCATGTGCCTAAGCATCTTTGCCTTCCGAATGATCTTGCTCTATAGTAGGTGCACCCGAAACTGTAGCACAAATATGAATCTGTAGAATATCACCATCTTCAATACCATCTCCATCAGCTTCAGTACCTGTATTTGCACTACCTTTATGTGCAGGTGTAACAGGATGTCTTTCAACACCTTGCACAATATTCCACAGTACTTTTGCAACCAATACATGAGGCCTCATATAAGCCCACAATGGGTAATGCGTACCATCCAACTTATCCTCAATAGCCAACATACAAAATACATCATTACTTTTAGCCATGGCCAGTAACTAAAATACCTTGATGCAAAAAGATGATTGTATCTAAAAAAGTTTAATAGAACTTCCCTAATGAGTTCTACTAAACCTGTAGCAGATTTTGAGATGCTTATACTGGCGAACCAGAACTTGTATATATCTTTGGCACAGAAAGAGGCCCGTGATAAATGAAAAAATGAGGTCCACCTAATGTGGACACTTCCTATTCATGGGACCTCTAGCTACAAGGGAGTGGAAGTGATGCATGAGGACATTGAGCACAAATGTTGTTTGACACAATCATTGTGGTCACCTCAATTTGGACCACACGACTTGGCTAAAATTCATGTTACTGTACATGAGAATAGGGTGTGAGTCATGATCGATGACTCTACCACTCATAACTTCATTAACTATACTCTAGTCAAGAATCTAAAGATTCCCGAGCATCCCAACTCACATAAGTACATAGTATCTATGATGCAAGGAGAGGATATAAGGATACGAGATACTATGCTATCTGATTTGGAAGTCAAGATACAAGATTACACTGATTATATGGACTTCTGAATCATGAATATGGAGAGGAAAAACCTTGTATTAGGAAGAGAGTGGTTATGGGGGTTGGGAGACACACTTAAATGGAGTTACCAAAACAAAACTCTTGAGTTTGGAAGAAATGGAAGTTAAGTTTGTATACAGGGAGAGAGAGATGTACCTAGTGCACCTCTCATCCCATCTTTAGAGTTGTATAGTTTTTCTCATTTTCAACATCTATAGGAGATCTTTTTGTTTTATAGTGAGGATTTTGAGTACTATACAACTACTTCATTTGATTTACATTTTCATGCTAGAAATGTAAATATTGACACAACTTTTTACTATTCTTTCTTGAAAGAGCGTGTTGTTAAAAGTTTTAAAGATCTTGTGTTTGAATTTAGAGATTTTTTTCCCATTGAATTACCTAGAGGACTACCACTTGGGAGAGGGGACATTCACCATGCTATTGAGGTAGTTACTAACACTAAACCTATTTGTAACCCACCTTACAGGCTTAGTGTGTCTCAAAATGAGGAGGTTGAGAGGCAATTATAGGACTATTTAGTTAAGGGCTTCACTAGACCTAGAACTCACCTAAGGCATTGCGAATGCTCTCGATTAAGAAGAATGATAGCTTAATGAGATTATGCATAGACTATAGAGCACTAAACAAGGTAACTATAAAAAATAAGTTTCCAATGCCTAGATTGGAAGCTCTATTTGACTAGTTGCATCAAGCTAGATATTTTAACAAGCTTGACCTTGGATCACGGTATCATCATATTAGGATTAGGGTAGAGGATATCCCTAAAGTTGCAATTAGGACTAGATATGGGCACTATGAGTTCTTGTGTTTTATTTTAGCCTCACCAATTCTCCTACCACTTTGATGAAACTCACGAATAGTATGTTATGAACTTATTTAGGGTATTGTGTAGTAGAATTCTTAGATGATATCGTGATCTGTAGTAAATCAAAATAGGAACACTTGGATTATTTGAGAAAAGTATTCCAAGTGTTGAGGGAGAATTCAATACTTGCTAAGGAGTCAAAGTGTGAGTTTTTCAAAACAAAGGTTAGATACCTTGGCCATATAGTCTCAAAAACGCAATCCAGATGGGTCCTGAAAAAGTACATGGCCACATCCTAGGAACCAAGAGGAGCTACAAATCGTCTTTGGTTTATCAAGATTCTATCAAAGATTTATTAAGAATTATGCTAAAATTTTTGTCCTGATGACATCACAGATCAAAGAGAAGGGGAAAGCCTTTCATTTGGGAGAGGAATAGAAGCAAAGTATGGAGAAATTGAAAGTAGCATTTACTACAGATGTGCTTTTGCATATAGTAGATCCCAATGAACCCTTTGTGGTTAGTTTTAGCTCAAGATGGTCAACCCATGGCTTTTTAAAGTAAGAAACAAGAACCTGCTCACATTACTCTGTGTATGAGAAGGAGTTGTATGCAACTATCCATGCTTTGAAGAAGTGGCATGATTATCTATATGGTGCCAACATCACAATAGTGTTTGATCAAGAGAGCATTAAGTGGTTCTCTAATAAAAAAGACCTTAAAGGTCGTAGGACCAATGGGTAGAGACTCTTCATGAGTTTGATTATGAGATCAGGTATAGGAAGAGAAAGTTTAATGTAGCAGCTCATTCTCTTAGTTGCATCCTTATGCTCAATGCATTGAGTTTTACTCAGATCACTATTGAGCTGTTTGAGTCCATTTGAGGGAAATCTAGGCTTCATCCCGCATACTCGAGTTTTTGGGAATCCATAGAGAATGGGGATTGTGATACATGGGTTTTCAGTGAGGATGGAGTATTGACAGGTACTCAAGAAGGATTCAATTGGAAGAACTACAGTATCCATGATGGATATCTATTATATAAGGGTAAGGTGTGTGTCCCTAGACATCTTGACATGAGATGGCATATTTTGTATGAGTGTCATGACACACCTAGTTTGAGAGATCCACGAGCTAATAAGACTTATGATCTTGTTAAGAGGTTGTTTTATTGGCCTAGAATTCATAAGGACATCTTTGAGTATGTCCTTAAGCATGCTACATTCCAAGTCAATAAAGGCGAAAGTTTGAGGATTGGAGGTTTTTCTTGAGTGCATATTATGCTCATAGGCTCATGTGGAGCAGATTGAGTAGAAATAGCCGATACTACCTCACTATCTAGAATGAGGTTTTAAGATTCACCTAGCCTTTTCTTAACCTGACTAACTAGAAATACTAGATGGATCTGGCGATTCTCTAGAAGTTGGAGCTGGTAAGCGATCTTTTGTATTCTCTTAAGTAATGGGAAAGGTCCACAACACCTAAGATAGTTTTGGATAAGGTACCATCTTCATGGTTTCGATCTAGATGGAACTCTAAGATGAACTTGCTCTCCTTCCTCAAAGCTAATGTCTCTCCTTTGTAATTTCTAAACTAACGCATGGATGCTAGGAGATTCAATGTGATATGAAGCTAAGAGGAATTTCCTAGGTACCTTGATGATGCTTCCGTGTGGTTGTGTGTCTGTATATAATTTTTTCTCTATACATCAAACTAAAATGCGGTGTATCGAAAGAAACTTTTCAATAGAAACATGTTTTATGGTAGCTAATTGTTGATCTCTGTAATTTCGTTAGCTCATAGAAAAAGAAAGGGATTCACCTTTCATTTATTATTGCATTGCTAGTAATGGTAGAATAATCTGATAATGATGCCTATAATGGTTGTTTATCGTGTCTTAGTGTAATAATGGAGAGAATTAACTGCTAGAGGTGTTGTATTAGTGAGCTGAATGCATTGAGATCTTTTATTACATATAGGTTATGGGTTTTGTTGTTGTGAAGGCATACTTAGTGGTCTCCTTAGGGGTTCGTGCACCACTATTTAGTTACTTCCACTCTATTTTAGCACATTTATCTTCATATACCTTAGTCTCACAATCCTCTTATATTATTCTCATATATTGTCTTTGTATCTTTTATTTCACTCAATCTAGTTTAAGCTGACTTCTATTATCTAAACTTATTTATTTTTCCTTAAACGACAGTATGTTTTAAGTGAATTTTAGAGCCTTTAATTATGATGTTATGTTAAATACACCCCCCCAAAAAAAAAGGAAAACTGCCTTCCTGAATCCATCAATTTCTCATTGTCTCCCACAATAAAAGTCTCCATCATTCCATTTCCTTATCCATCACATTTTCTCTCTCTTTCTCTCAAGTTCATTCTATCAAGATTTTTATGGTAAAAATGCGATATCGAATCAACTCCTTAGAAAATGCAAAATAAAAAAGTGCTAGAATTTTAATTCGTGGAATATTCATTAGCAAAGTAACTCGTATAAAAATGATTGACTGCTTACTAAAGGAAAGCCAACGAGTGGAAAAGAATCATTCTTTTTGGGCGATACGCGACAACGAGTCATTAAACACAATGGGACAAACCATCGCATTACAACAGTAGTAAAGACCACTTTGGAAAGACCACCAAAGACCACTTTGGAAAGTTGGTGGTGGCTACTCAGTAATACAAGCATGAAAGAAAACTATCTATAGACCACTAATGCAATTCTTGCGAAACAAGCAATGCAGAAAAGTGATAAAGACACAGAAATAGTACAATCCAAAATCTTACCACACCTCAGATGTAGTTCGTTTACATAATCTTTCCAGTTTGGAGTCTATCATGCACTTCTGGTGAGGAATAATTTGTTTCCTTTTTTCGGTAGTGGATGCTCCAAGCGTATAACGATGGATCTTCACTACAGTAACTAATTCCACTTTGCACTGATATCTTCAATAGATTCAAGAACGGAATCAGGTCCAAAATAGTTAAACAACAGTGAATGCTCACTAAAATAGTTCTTTGCACGTGATAGATTTGTATTTGCATTGATTTTTTATTACACACAGAAACACGCACATACATACATACAACCACACATGCCCACTCGCACACATACGCATATATCCTTTTTTTTTTTTGAGAGTACAATGAATTGGAAATTCACACAGACCCAACATCTTAAGGTAAAGGCACCCATCATGAGAGACTCATGGAAATGTCCAGCCAAGACTTGAACTCAGTACTTCCGACAATTTTAAAGCGTCAGCCACTAGGTTACGCAGGCTGGACACACATACGCAGATATCAATTTAAACTTGAGTTATTTATTACGATGATAAACAAATGATAACATCAACCATGTATACGTCCACAAAAATTTAACCAAAACAATAACTGTAAGAAATAGGTAACTCATTAAAAATTTATGCATCTTCGCATGTACATGTATATCTACTTCTTTCAATGAATGTTCTTAAGAACAAAAACCTGTAAGAAGTAGCTAAATCAATAAAATTTATGTATCTACGCATGTACATATATATATCTATTATTGTGAATGAGTCGTATCGAAGTACATACGTATGTATCTCTGAGCTATTCTTTGTATAATCTTAATTTTATATGCATGCAATCTATCAATGAATATATATCATGAAAAAAGGAGATGAGCGAAGTCTTCCTGCCCTTGACAGTATATCTTACACCATGGTGTAAATGGAAGGATTTGATCCGATTTCATATTGATCCCGATCTGTCGGTAAAACATTTACTAGAAGGCCACCATTTTGTGCTCCACTAGAAAGTTGCAAAGATGTTTGAAATTGAGATCCCATCTAATTTAAGCACCAGTTTCAATTGACAAATTAAATTAAATTGAAGATGTACGTATGTACTTGTGTATCAACGTGTATTTGCATTTACGAGGATTCGTATGTATGAATGAGTACATTCTTATATAAGAGTATGTACGTGGTCTGTATATCAAACTCTATGCATTAGTAAAAATATTTCTTAATATGTATAATTTATTTTGTTTATTGCAAACACATACTTCAATGTGTGCTCGCATGTACGTATGTTTGTAGTACAGACGTATGTATAGAGATGTGCTCGCAATCAATCTTGAGGACCCTTTTCCTTCAGTTTCTTCTGTACTTCCTACTCTGCATTGAGCTCCCTCACAATTCTCTTTAAGAGTATATCCTTTTAGGCATTGTATGCTATCTCTCTAGAAATGTAAATTTTATTGGTCTCAATCAAAACGTCTTGTTGAAAGAACCAATTATGCTTAAATTTTTCAGATATTAATATACACAGTTCAACTAGTGTGAGTATAACTAAGTTTTTTTCTTGAGTTTTATCCTTGTGTCCTTCTCTCTGAATCTCTTTATCTCTCTTTCTGTCTTTGTTTCTCTCTCTCTCTCTCGTCTATCTTCTTCTTCTTATTAGCAATTAATATATCCAACGAAGTTATAAGAATTTTGTCTTGCTGAAAGAATAAATTGTGATTTATACTTTTCAAATATTGCTCCAATCAGTGTTAGTGTAGCATGATTACGAATGATACAGGAATGTTAAATACAGAGATACGACAGAAGGGATAAAAATAATATATATAAGTGAGAGGAAAAGAGCAGCATAATATAACTTCATCAATAGAAACTATTTTAGAACTTGATTGTACCAGTTAAACTCTTTTTCTATCCCAAGAAAAATGCATTATCAAGGTAGGAATAATTAGGAAGGTGAACTTAAATACATCATATACTTAGACTAAAATAGTTATACGAAATGTCTGCCTTTAATTCATCTTAAAACCGCCTTGTTTTCCATCTCTTTCTTTGCTTGATCTACGCACCTATGTTCTCCATGATTAAAACGGTTAATTTCTGTGTAATAGTTGAGGAAAAGAGAACCGAGGCACTTGCATTGCCAATGTGTTTTTCATTATAGTTTTAGATAGTCGAGTTCAACTATTACTCTTCGTTGTACGAGACGTACATCTATGTTTTGTTGCATATTTTTATCATTGTACAAGAAAGGCAGCATATTCTTTCGTATAGTACCTAACCTACAAAACTGTGCTCTTTATAGTTTTCTGGGCTGAAATACATCAACACATATAAAGTGATTAGACTTTCACTGTAGGAGTTGTTCATTCCAAGGTTATCTGCTAGGAAACGATGAGTATTGTCTAATGTTCATCTGATATATAAATGTTTGTGAGGTCATGTCCTTGAAGCAGTAGAAGTGTTCATGTGGTCCACTTTTCCACTAGTTACCCTCCATGACATTAATAAACAACTTTTAATCAAGAATTTAAAAGACATATCCATACATGCATATGAAACACAGATTGACCATGCAAAATTACAGAACTATTAACGAACGAATAAGCTCAAGTTCCCTTCCATCCAAGCTCTCATGAAAATGTTACGACAACAGATTCTAGAATATAATTTTAAAGAAGTTGTAGAAGACACTTTCAAGTCCCTCCTTAAAACAAGCGATCTAGTCTCTATATATGTAATAATGCGCGCGCCCACACACACACGCATATATATATAAATAAGAGTCTTCTAAGTTCCTTCATCAGTGTTGATTCCTTGAGAGGCTTCTCTTACTTCCTTGAACCAGATGGCTCACCCACTCTTTAAACTTAATCTTCTCTTCGAGGTTTGGCTTTGGCATGAGAATATATCTATAGTGGTGGTTTCTAGACGTCTTCTAGTCTCCTACTAGATGGAAGTGTGGTCACAAGATTGGTAGTGCAAGCTTGCTCTTATCCAAATTTTTAGAACACTCATTATATAAATGTATTTTGCCACAATCACTACATAATTATTTCTTTAAGAGAATGTGTGGAAATGATGCAGTTGTTGTGCTAGTGTACAATATCTTATGATGTGGTCCCCATCACATCTATACCATTTACCTTTTGACAAGGTAGGTGTAAAGTGATTTCTAGCTAGATTTCGTTGTGGGACATATGTGTAATAAACATTGGTATACTTATGATTGCTCTAGCCACATAATATCACCATATCTTTTGAACAACCTTATACTTTGAATAATACATGGATTGGTCAAAATAGTTTTAGTAAGCATATTGTTAGCTAGTTTCAAGGGAGCTTTTGCAAGAAACTCATGATTAAGACCACCACATCCTAGAGAGATGACACTCCTCCCAACCAAATGCCTCTATATATATAGCTCTCTCCAGGGGAGTGCCTTCTTGGGCAGGTGGATACTAATCATCCAAGTGTTAGCCATGTAACTACATGTGCGCCAAGTGTCCTAGTTAACCAGAGTTAACGGAAGTGGATGCTTCTAGAAGGCTCTAGATCTCTTTGGGCAAAACACTCTTCCCATGTACCCCATGGGGTTTGAACCCAAGACCTCCTCCTTCACATCCTTGAGTCTTAAGCACTAGGCAGAGTGGATCACTTGGTTACAAGAGTAAATGACCTTCTAGTAAGTCTAGACTCGAGATCTTTGGTCATACATACGGATGACCAAACGGTGTCCGATTTCAGATCTGTCTGAACCGGTCGGACCCTTAGATCATAGACTTACTTTATTACATTATTCCGCCTTGGAAAATATTTTCATCCTCAAAAATAGAGCTATATATCTACTATAGGCAACCTCCGAGCCTCATGTTCTAAAACTGGAAGAACATGTTCATGTTCTAAAACTGGAAGAACATATTCATGTTCTAAAACTGGAAGAACATGTCTCATCTCTATGGTGGCATCCCTCTCCAAATGATTCAAAGCACTATCTCGCTTTGCACTTTGATAAACTGGTCAAAGTAGAAAGTAGTGAATGAATAATAAGGGTGGGTCTAAAAACATCCCTAGCCGATTCATAGTTTCTCGATGTGCAATCTAGGCACATGTTAGGGTGGATTCAAATTACTAATCCATGATTGGTGCATGGATTTAGTAACGAAGGCGGGATTCGTATCCCTCGTAAGACTTTTAGAACTCTTGACTCACTTGTATTTGTTTTGGAGACCTGGAAGTTTGGTTGTCCCAAACATCTAACTTGGATTTTTGTATAATGATTAACTCCTAGTTATTTGATTTTATCACCCAACTAGAGGACTACTTTGTCCTAATGGGTTTGAAAATCCTATGTAAACTATAGAAGAAGGTTTACCATTTTGTTTGGCTCAACCATACTTTAACTTGACCAATTCAAATTGAAATGAAAATTTTCCAACTTAGGATACTTTTCTCAAAGACTTGGGTGAAAAGTTCTTGGGAATTGTCAATCTGCTAACCAATTCCTAACTTCTTTATTCTAGAGTATAATAGATTCTAGGAAATCATTTATGCTATAACTTGAAGGAAATTCAAATGAATAAGTCAATCTTGAACTTGTCATATTTCGATGTTTGAAAAGGTTCTTGTACACAATATCTATCTAGGATGTTTAATTTAGTTACCTTATTCTATCCATCTAACCACGTGACTTTTATGAAAAGAATCAGATACCATATCTGAGTCGAATCCTAAAGATTCGAAAAGCGGAAAGAAAGAACTAAAACTCTTTTCAACCAATTCAAACTTTGAGATACATAAACTTGCTATGAGTCAAAGTCTAGATGACTAAGGACTTTAACTTCTCAAAGATCTGTTTCAATAGGATATTGATATATTTTTCCTATCTTTAAGAGAAATAAGCTAGATTGTCAAAACGATTCAAAGAAAATCAAAAACATCATCCAAGCACAAGATACTAGTGTGGTAACCAATATCAATGCGTCAACCCAGTGAGGTTTTGTTGATGAGTTTTGTATTCAAATAATATTTCACTTGACACTAAGCTCAGGTCATATTCAATCTTTCTAACTCGTTACTGGGAATGCAATTCTTGTGCATTTCTTTGAGTCAAAAGAGTGAATTTACCATGTTACACTAGAAACATGATGCTTGACTTAGTCAATCAAATCCTTGGTTTAAAAGATCATCTCAAAATCAAAGTCCGAATTCTTTCAAAAATTTATGAAATATTTCTAAATTAACAACACTTTATCTTGAAGTATTTCAAGAAGATCTTGGAAGTTACTTACTTCATATCTTCTATTTCCTTGATGTTGAAGTTATCTTGAAATATCTTGAGATACTACTTTTATTCTTCTTGAATTAAACTCCTTCTTTGAAGTCTTAATTCCCTTGAGAATCAAACCTAACTTCAAGATTTCAAACTAGGCCTAAAAGATAATCATCAACTCATGATCTGATGTCCCATAACATCTTTCCTACATCAATCTGAGTATAAAATCTGGTGTCCCATATCTCCTTATTTATAATCACATTGATGTGTGAGTGAATTTTATCCTAAATTCTAAACATATCTTGATAGAGAACCTTCTCACTTCAATTCTTGACAAGATTTTTGAAGTTTCATGCATTATCTCTAACTAGATTTTCTAGGTTTTGATTCCTTCACATGATTGTCTTACAATCATATGCTTTGCCTTGGAAACTTGAAAACGTTTTGATGGTACATCCATCCTTCTTTGCTAGGGTTTTTAAATAAAAACCAATCAGAATTTCAAGTTCTTGAATTTTCACAAATTCAAGTTCAACTGGTTTATTCTTGACCAATTTGTAGCGACAAGAGCTTTTGACGTCTTGTCTTTAGATTAATTCTTTACTAATGCTTTAGGTACCTATCTCGACCGAGACTTTTACATGAATCTCTCTACTGCCTAAGTCTAATCATTCGCTCATGCTCTCTGGTTTTTGTACCAAAATCACTTTAAGGATAGGAAAACACTTATGTTTTACTTTCCACAGACTTAGGTACTGTCTTCACGGTTGCAAACTACATTTTTGGAATTGCTTCACTCTCTTCAAACTTGGAACAACTTACTCTTTTCACACTTTTACATTGGATAAATGGAACCTGAGTGAATAATTCCCAGAAGGAATTTCATTACCAATGCTTAGGTAATTTATAAAGAAGTTCCAATCACATGTTCTTGGGCAATCATGGCTAAGCTTAACCAAGTCTGGTTGACCTTGCCGCTAAAATAAAGACTTAGTCTTTTTCTATAAGATCTCTTAAACTATTAAAAGCTTCTTTGCTTACCCATGGGCTTTTAGAGATCTTTCTGGCAACTTAAGTCCAAGCATATACTGATTCTTCTATGATTCCAAAGCTAAGAATCTTTGATATACCTTTAGGTTATATCACTTTTTAGACTTGAGTACCCATACCAAAGGTTTGGGATTTGCTGGGAACTACTTGCTATAGAACTTACTAGAAAGATTCTAGTCTCACATCTAGGGAGATTTTTTCTTTAAAGAACTCTAGATTCCTACCAAGGAATCAAGTAATACTAAGCTAGTGATTCATCTTGGAATCTTTTGCTTAACTTAAATGATCTTTAAAAGAAATTCTTGACTTTTGGACAAGACCAAGACTTAAAGCTTTATTGTTTGTCTAAAAGATATTCTTTTTAAGCAATGAAATAGTTAATCAGACTATTTTATTTCATTAGTTTATCTTTAGGAAGCAGCTTCATTCCCAAATATTATTTTGACGTATCATTTAGGAAAATATTATGATTCCCAAAGATTAGTTTGACTTAGGTTTCTTTTTTAAGCTTTAATTAGCTTTAAAAAAACCAAACATACTTTTCTCATCCTCACAAAAGTACTTAATAAAGTTTCCATGCTTTTTGAAAGCTTTGCATCTTGACTAGAGATGCAGTCATGGAACATAACATCCAACTATTGAACACTAAAGTTCAAGTGATGCTAAAGTTTATTCATCTCTTTCAAGTTTATCACTCATCAAGATGAAAAGAGAAAACTTCAATAGTTCCATGATTTTCTCAAATCCAAGCTAACGACTACATCTAGGCTTGTCGTTAGGATTCTCTAAGTTTTTCTAAACTTAGATTCAACATGGTTACTTTCAATTAGCCCTGTTTTCTTGTCATTCCAATGACCAAGAAAATTTAATACTTAACTTTCAAAGGACCTAATTTTTCTAATCAAGAATCCTAATTTATGATACCTAAGTATCACACGTAGGAAAACCAAACTAGCTACTTGAGTTGCATGGCAGCCAAGAGCCTTGCAACTACCTAGTTTGCTATTTTTCTAGCTACCTAAGTCGAGTTAGAAAAAAGAGGTAACAAAAGTGTAAGTATCACAACTACTTTAACAAATAATCATGCATATGCGAATGCCTATTCTTGCATGCAAATGCCTGTTCTTGCATGCAAATGCATGTGAGTGCATGCACGTGTTGCCATTCTCCTTCCATGCACCAAACTTAAATCAAGCAATTTCTTGAGCTTGAAAATGCATACTCGCAATCATCCATGCACAAACATTCTTCTTGCTAGCTTTTAAAAAGGATTTAACCACTCATGTGCATAAACTTGAGCATTAACTATCTTTTCAAGCAAGAAGAAAATGTGTTTTGTGCATGAAAACATTCTTTTGAAAGGATAAATGCACCAACATTCTTTTCCTCCCATGCGGTGATATATAGATGCATGCTTGTGCTTAATGAGTGTTTCAATATATTTATGCTCTTTCATTTAGCTTTCAATAATTTGCATCAAGATTATCAAAAATTAAGTTTGCTTCTATACTTCAATGATAATAACATGCATCCTACATGAAAGCATAGAGCAAAAGAAATATTGAAACCAATCATTAACTTATAAAATACTTATCTCCACATCAAGCTACGTCCTTCCCTTGATACTAGAGAACCATTCTTCATCATTGGGTCCATGAGGAAGAATTACATATTCCTCCTTGAAGACCACTGTTTCGTAGCTACCTTGGGATCTCCTTAAAGAAGAGTCAACGTCCATTCTCCTAACTTTGCGTCCACATGTCGATGGATATGGCTTTAGTTCTTCGTATCTCAAGTGAGATGGATATGCGTGCGAGAAGGTTTAAAATTTGAGAATCGAAGTTGAAATATAAGACTTATGTCACGGTGGAATGACATCCTAATCTATGGGTGAGATGACTTGAATTTGCCGTGTGCATCCCCAATCTGCAGGTTTGGAAGTCGAATCTTCTTCTCTTGTTTAATGAGATGCAAAGAACATCTGAAGCTCTATCTTGACCTTGTAACCTCCCGTGCTCGGCATTTTATAGAACCCGATCTGTCTGCTCTTGTTTAATGAGATGCAAAGAACATCTGAAGCTCTATCTTGACCTTGTAACCTCCCGTGCTCGGCATTTTATAGAACCTGATCTGTCTGCCAGCTCGTAGGTTCCATTCCAGCCGCCCCTACAGAATGGTAGATAATACATCTCCCTTCTGCTTGAAATGATGGGTATATGCCAGGATATAATTTTATTTGTTAATTCAAAAATGAGACATTAAGCGATCGTCTCCCACTCGGTTAGAGCAGCCTAGCAGGGCGAGCAGGTGGCACGTTCAATTCCCAGCTGTCTCTCAAGTCAGCAGAGTCCTTTTTTGGTTGTGATCTAGCCCGTCTACACTCTATATAACAAACAAATATGATTGTCGTCGTATGACGACATCGTGCCTCACGTAGCGCATCAGAACGCTCCTAGTGTAGTAGTGTACAGGTCATGAGATCGAATGCTTCGCCCGCCATAAACTACATCCTCCATTTATCGCTTCAAACCTTACATCTCTTTTGCTTGCCTCGATATCTGCCTTTCTCCCCTTGATGGGCTAGAAGAACTAAACTTTTGTTGATTAAATCAGTAATCATCTATGACGCGCTGGATATCAGTAATCTGTCGGGCAAGTACTGATATCCTCTGGGGCATCGTAATTAGCACCATGATTAGCCGAGTTCGATCCCATCAGATGAATTTGAACAAGAATCATCACCGGCACGTATGAAAAGATCTGCTTTTGTTGCTTTCAATAGAGACGACGTGCAGAATATATAGTGAGATTCATAACGCATTTGTGCGGCAAAAATCATCACATTCAGTGAGTTAATTGATAGCGCATGCAACGAATACAACAACAATATGCACACACACATTATAAGTTTCATTTCTACCACCATCTGTCACGCAGTCTAAGAAATTGCATCTTTTCAACTCCCAAGGAAGACATTTGGTATTGGCAAATATAAAACTTGAACAAACATCATTAACGTGCGGTAGTGGGTAGACCGAATCTCCTTCCTCGTGAGGTCATGGGTGCAAAACCTATGCGGCCTTAAAAACCACTGCGCGTATAACGTTGAGTGCATAAATAAAACTTCTTTTGCCAAATGTGAATCGTGACAAGAAGAAGACACGCGAATGCACGACAATAAACGAGATACATATGCAAATTCCTATGAGCAGAGTGCTGACAAACACGAAGGTCTCCATGGAACCTCCACCATATGCTCTGATATGAATGCAAGAAACTCATGATTACTACCACCACATGCTAAAGAGATGATTCTCCTCCCAACCAAATTCGTCTATACATAGCCCTCTCCAGGGGACTACCTTCTTGGGCAGGTGGATACTAATCATCCAAGTGTCAACCATGTAACTACATGTGTGCCAAGTGTCCTAGTTAACCAGAGTTAACTCAAGTGGATGCCTCTAGAAGGCTCTAGATCTCTTTGGGCAAAACACTCTCCCCATGTACCCCATGGGGTTTGAACCCAAGACCTCCTCCTTCACATCCTTGAGTCTTAACCACTAGGCTAAGTGGATCGCTAGTTACAGAGTAAATGACCTTGTAGTAAGTCTAGATTCGAGATATTTGGTCATACATACGGATGACCAAACAATGACCGATTTCAGATCCCTCTGAACCGGTCAAACCCTTAGATCAGAGACTTACTTTATTATAGTGTTTTGTGCTTGCTAGCTGTTGTAATAATTAGAAGAATTATAATCATACCCTTCTATGTATGTTCTTCTACTTTTTGGTGCTTCACAACAACCACATGTGGAGGAGAAGCTAGTTGCTAGCTCAACATGCCCCTTTGCGTGTACATGGTGTGCTCCAACATTAATCTAGATGGATACTGCATTTGCTCTCTATCCAAGTACAAGCACCATGGGGGATATTAAAATTATTATGCATAACGCCTCTGAGCTTGATAATTTCCCATGGGACGTCTATCTTGATATTCACTTTTCAAGTGGGATACTATCTAATTGATTGATGGACATAAAATCACTTAGCAATTTAATGGTTTTTCATCTTCTACTCAAATTCAAACTATAGCAATTATGGATGTGCAAAAGGATATGGTCTTTTTGTTTTTTTACATGCATAGGATAAGCGATCTCTTCCACATAATGAGAAATCTCTAAGGGGATTACTAGAAGCTTCTAGGTTGAACTCTTTAGTAATAATTGCTTCCAAATCATGAATTGATCCGGTGCTTAACGTAAGAGTTGGATTTGTCTCTAGTTAATGAGCATACTTGAGTAGAGTTACCAAAAGCCTCTTCAATACCGATGCACTTTTTTATGAAATCCTCGAAGGTGATAGGACACATGAAATACGCACTTCACAATCCATCTGTAAAGTTTGCAATAAGTTTGGTTATGGAGAGATCCCCTATTGTGCGTGATGTTATGTATTGCTTGTATTGACGATCATCTAACCTTAAATCCTATGTATTGCTTGTATTGACGATCATCTAACTTTATGTTTGTAGCGTTTAATCATTAGTGCGGTGTCATGACTCACTCATGTTTTTGCAAATATTCTAAAGAAGGATTTCAAATGCCAATGTATGTTTAGATCGTTATGGATACTTAATCGCTAGAGCAACACAAGGGTTGTGCCTTCCTAGGTGATTTCGAGTTCTTCATAATGGTTGACTAAGTCATAGGATTATTCTACATGCAACACTTGCCTAGATTCAAGCTTGTGCATACGTGGATCACTATGTGCTTCATAGTATTCTTACATATATTTTGCAACTTGTGTAGGTGCAAGTCTTCTTCTAGAAGCTTGGTTTAGTGATGATGCTGTGGAATTTGGATTCGTGCCAAGACTTGACAAAAAAGATTGGCTTCTAGCACTTTCGGGACTTTTTGTGCTCAATTTCGCATTTGTGGTGGCCATATGTGAATGTGGGGGATATGGTAGGTTTATACTATTGGCATACCTTGAATGGGTGTGGTGACTCGGATTATTCCAAAAGATGAATTGAGCACAAGGTTTTTGTTATATTTAAACATGTGACATTTGAAAGAGGTAGAGAGAGTCATGTTTTATAAGGTAATGAAATTGTATCCATTTTTAACTATTCTAGATGTTTTCACTAATCATATTCTCGAAGCGCATGGACTAGAATATCAAGTGCCCTCACATGGAGTAAGTAATATCTTGAGAATGCCATTCTCGAAGATAGGTAGGCCATGATTTGTGAAGTTTTTTTGGTCATCTACTGCCATTCGATTATATGTTTTGATTTTTATATATTGGAAGTAAAAAAAGGATCCAAAAACTTATGAATGTCCAAGTGGTAAGCACCGTGACACATAGGTGATGGTAGAGTCGAAAATGATTTCTTTAACTCAAGAGAAAATTAAACTTATAGAGATGTTCCATTATGTTTCACTTTTTTGGTTTGGGTGGTCCTTCTAAAAGATTCTATAGGATTGGGTTGGCCCTACTTTGGTTGGGTTGTGGTGTATGATTTGGACCAATATTATCTAAAACTTTTATTCCCTATGGAGAATGCTCTCCGGTTTGTGTATGACCATATAATAGTAACACAAATTCTTAAATAATATCTCCCCTTCAAGTCTTAGTATAATTATGTTAGGAATAGTTAGATCCTTGAGCTCGATAAGTCTATTGGAGTTAGACATCTACGGAAGCATGCGAACAACACAAGGAAGGAGAAGAAGCTTGGAGCACAACACACAATATTGAATCTATTACTAGAGAATGTACAAAGATAAGTAGCCCATTAGGGCAATAGGCGTATATACAAGCCGGGGAAAAAAACCTCCCAAAGAGGGAAAAAAGTGCCTCGGTGGTCCTAGAGTTTTCACACACATCACTACCTAAATATATCAACAAATCCCCCCTGGGAGTGATGCAGTTAACAAGTACTTGGAACTCATGTATAAGGAAGTGCCAAGCTATGTGGAAATCACTCCACAAAATGAAGCAAGCCCAAAGCTTTGCGGAAAGCTTCAAACTTCTCCCTAGGCAGAGCCTTCGTGAAAAGGTCTACAATGTTCTCCTGCATGGGCACATATGCCAAGCTGATCTCCCCAGCAGAGAACCTCTCCCTCACATAATGATAATGCACCTCAATGTGCTTAGTGCGAGCATGGAACACAGGGTTCCTCGCAACTGCCAATGCACTCTGATTCTCAGTGAAGATGGTGGTGGTAGAAGACTGACCAACACCCAAATCAGCCATAAGGCGTCTGAGCCACACACACTCAACAGTCGTTGTGAAAGCTTCCCTATACTCAGCCTCACAACTGGAAGTGGCCACAGTAGGCTGCTTCTTTCTCAACCAAGATATACATGAGCTACCAAGCATGAAGAAAAAGCCACTAGTGGACACACGAGTGTCATAGCAACCATCCCAATCAGAGTCACAAAAAGCATGAAAATCTGGCAGTAGTGATCCCCCCTTGGGATAAGACAACCCATGTAGCCGAGTACCACTCAAGTAGCGAAAGATACGCTTAACCGCGTGCCAATGCTTGACTCCTCGGCAATGCATAAAACTGCTCGTCTGTGAGACAACAAACTGAATATCTGGCCAAGTAATGCATAAGTAAATCAAGCATCCAATAGCCTACTGATAGAGAACAGCATCAAATGCATCTGGAGCATCATGAAGACTCAATCATAAACCTGTCTCCATAGGAGTGGCAATAGGCTTATAGTATTCAAGGCCAACTGCGCATGTTTCATTTGATGAAGCACAAAATTCAGAAAATTGGATGGCTGCTATGCAATCTGAATATGATGCAATAATGAAGAATGGTACTTGCTCTTTATGTGACTTGCCACCTGGCAAGAAGGCCATTGGCACTAAGTGGGTATACAAGCTGAAGCGTAAAAGTGATGGTACAGTTGATAGGTATAAGACTAGGCTTGTTGCAAAGGGTTATGCACAGGAAAGAGGCATGAGACCTTTGCACCTACATGCCGTATGACTACTGTTCAGAGCATCTATGCACTTGCAGCCCATCATGGTTGGAATGTACATCAGTTGGATATTAAAAGTGCATTTCTGAATGGTGACTTGCATGAGGAAGTGTATGTTTTTCAGCCCCGTGGCTTTGTGCAGAAAGGGCATGAGAACTAGTTGTGCAGGTTAAAGAAGGCATTACATGGTTTAAAACAAGCACCACGTGCTTGGTATGAAAAGATACATGCCTATCTGATTGCACAATGTTTTGAGAACAGTCCAACTGAAAGCACCTTATATGTTAAGCGTGCTAATGATGTACTTCTGATCATTGTGGTTAATGTTGATTACATGCTATTCACTGGTCCTCATGAGAGGCATATTGCTGATTTTAAGGCTGATTTGCCTACCTCATTTGAGATGTCTAATTTGGGGCATTTGCATCATTATTGGGCATTCAGCTTATGCACGTTGATGGTGGAATGGCTTTGTGTCAAATGAAATATATTGACACATTATTCGTCACAGAGACTAGATGCAGCCATAGCATAGAAATGTGATGCAAAAGAGGTACTCTGAGAGCCTGATCGAGTATGATATGATAGAGGTGCATCTAATTTGTTGTCACGCAAGGTCTACACCAACCATTTTGGCATAGTTCTTGCCTGCTCAATATCAACTCTCTCATCAATAAGTGCATCATGTAAATCTGCATCAGAAATGGAATGATCTGTATCATCACATGAAACTTGCAAAGGCTGAGAAGTTGCCTTATTAGGACTAGCAGTAGACTGTCCACTGGTGAAAAGAGGCAGCAACGTATCATACATGTACTTGGAGCTAACAGATGTCTCCTTAGTACATGAAAGCAATGGCTAAATAGCATTCTCCACAAAAACAACATCACGGCTAACTAGAATGCGTTTAGTCTGTGGATGATATAGACGATAGCCTTTACTTTCAGAACTGTACCCAACAAAAATACATTTTACTGCTTTATCATCCAACTTTCTGCAATGTTGTTCAGGCACTAATGCATATGCCAAACAACCAAAAACATGGAGATGAGCAACAGATGGCTTGTGGTCATGCCAAGCCTCATATGGAGTGATAGAATGCAGTGCTTTAGTGGGACACCTATTCAGTACATATGCTGCACACATGACAGCCTCAAGCCAGAAACTATGTGGTAAAGTCGGACTCTTGACCATACACCTCGCCATCTCCATGAGTGACCTGTTCTTTCATTCTGTTGAGGTGTATACAGCACTATACACTAGTCTTTTATCCCACGTTCAGCTAGAAATGCATTAAAATCAGAAGACATATATTCCCCCCCTCGATCAGAATGGAGGGTGCCCATTTTAAATGCTGACAGATTTTCAGCCAAAACCAAAAACTGTTTGAAGCACATGAACACTTCGGACTTTGCCTTCAATGGATATACCCATGCATGCCTGGAAAAATCATCGATGAAAGTCACAAAGTAAAGGTAATTCCCAAAAGAAGGTGTCTCCATAGGACCACAGACATCACTATGTACAAGCTGTAATTTCTGAGTAGCCCGAACTGAACCATCTTTTGGAAAGGACGAACGTTGCATTTTGCCCAAAATACAGCCTTCACAAACATGTTTTCTAGGTGCCTCAAGTTTGGGCAAAGAGGACACCATTTCAGATTTCTGCAAGCGTAGCAAACTAGCAAAATTCAGATGACCAAAGCGTGCATGCCAAAGCTTTGCATCTGACATAGCCTGAGAATCATTTACTGCACATGCCAAATCATTTACAGATCTTTCATAGTCTATGAGCTTATACAGCCCACGACATAAAATGCCAGAAGCAATAATCACATCGCCATTTGACAGATCGTGAACTGTACACCTGTCATCAACAAATTTCACAACCAAGCCAATCTTGGCTAATGCAAAAACTGATAACAGGTTCTTCTTGATCACTGGCACAAATAAAGCATCTAACAAAGTGAAAGAACTACCATCAGTAGTAGTCAAAATGATCTTACCAACTTCGATAAAAGGATAAGAGGAGTTGTTGGCGCATGTGATAGTATTCCCTGTAGGGGTAGGCTCGAGTGAAGAGAAGAAACTGCACTGCGAGGTAATATATTTGGTCGCCCCACTATCAAAATACCAAACATCTGAGTCTACTGCAGACATGTACTGCTTATGAGAAGATGGGTCAAAACTGCAGACAGTAGTAAACGCCCATTCTTCTTCCTGCACAAGATTAAGAGACTCTGTTTTTAGTGTAGAGGCCTTTGCAACA